>JBBPBX010024033.1:0-13790 GCA_038048925.1 Garcialebias charrua
GCACAACCTTTTCTCAAAGGGACAACCGTACCTGCTTCCACAATGTGTTTTTTATCAGTGTTGTTTTTGTCATTGTACATATTAATCTGAATATGTATTTTATGGGATATTAAAAGCTTTTCTACATGTCACGTGTGTGGACTCATTTGACCAAATATGTAAGCAGTTGTAGCTTCAACCCTGATGATTTAAAAATGCTTGAGTTTTAAATTTATATTTGGCCTGAAAGTAAACAAGTCCTGGTTTAGACGGATCGGGGGAGAAGTCTGTGGCTGAACGGGGGAAAGGGCAGGTCTGTCGAAAAGGTCCTGGGACTTTTAGTCTGGCTTTCAGAGTTCTTTTCTAGTTTGTGTGTACTATAAAAACACAAGTTTCTGTCAATATTTGACTCAAAACACTGCAGATGATGCATAACCAAAGTTTTACTGTGAACAACATTCAACGAGAAGCAGAAAAAAAATGGCAAAATATCAAATTTTAATCAATTTTCTTTTTTTACGAGTTTCATTAAACTACTTTGTACATTAAAGAATTAGTTCAGATTATTTGAAAGGGGGTTGTGTGGAAAGATGAGCAGTAAATGTCTCACTTGTTGCAGATGGCTCGGATCAACCTCATTTTGGAGAAATTATTTCCGATGAGTGACGAGCTAATTTTAAAAAAAAAATTCATTTCAAATTTAAAACGCAAAGGAAACCATTTCAAAGCATTAGGAGAAAGAAACAAAAAACAGATTTGAAATGAAAGGAAGCAGAAAAATAATTTGTATCTGCCCCTTCTTAAAAACGAATTTATTCAACGATCCAAACGATCATTAATGAACAAGATTAATAACTCATAACAATTGCCGATTTATATTGCATTTGCAATTTTACATTTATATATTTAAGAATTTATTCTTAATCATTTTCTTAAAGCTGCACTATGTAACTTTGTAATGCAGTCTGTAACTTTTCTAACAATATATTTTTAACATATTTCTTGACTGTCACTATCTACTGACAAACTGATGTTAGACAAAGTAATCTCTGAAAAAAAACTATAGTCCCCTTGCTTCTCTATCAGCATTTATAAAAACAAGTGACCCGCCATTAACCAGCCAATAAAAACAGAGTTTGTAACCAGCCAATAAAAACAAAATTTGTAACCAGCCAATTATAAACAGAGCTTGAATTTGAATCAGCCAATAAAAACAGAGCTTGAATTTGAATTTCAGCAGGGCCAGGGGGATCAGAGCCATATATGGCTCTGAGGGGGAGGGATCAGAATGCTTTGCCTGTTGAAAATATTTCTAAGTTCTGCACTCTACAGAAAGTTACACATAGCACCTTTAAATATAGACATTGACTTAGCTTTTTTGACATCATTTTCCAAACCATTCCATAAATCTATTCCATGTATTAAAGTAACCCGACCCTTTAAACTGGTTCTATACTGTGACTTAACAAAAATGTGTTCCCTAATGGCTAGTCTGAATGACGCCAAAGTGGATTGCTGTGATCGTTAAACTATTTGCAAAAGTTTTTTTTTTTTTCTACAGCGGTTCATATTCTATAATCCTTTGCATCACAGTTTTAACATTCGAGTGCTTCAAAAGCAGTACTTAAATTGAGCTGGGAACTCTAACTCTGACAGGGTGTGTTCCGGTAACTCTTTGCTTGGGTCCAGTAACTCTCAGGCTTACTAATAATAAAGTTATGAACAAATATGACTGCCTTGAACAAATAAAGCTCATATTGGAAATGAATTACATAAACACTAATTTTAAACAACAGCCATCTACGAGCTGTTGTGTTGAGAATAAATGTTTATGTAATTCTTTTCAATTCACTTCAGTTTATATAAATAAACTTAACTGAAAATAATTACATAAACACTCATTTTAAATACAACAGCCACCTGCAAGCTGCCTCTTCAAGTAGCATTTCCATTTCTACCTTCAAAAACATCTCCGCCCCTAAAAGAGCGGTGGGGGTGAGTGCCGAGCTAATTAGGCAGTCGTACGGAGGCAGGATCTCACAGGCAGCAGCAATGAACAGATGGAGGAGGCGCCTGGAGGTTTCATGTGAAGTCGGACAGCAGGACAGTGAATTCATAGAAGAGTCGGGCTCGGAAGGTAGGATGCTTGACAGAAGCGGAGTGTTTACAAATGTAGGTAAACAGATGTTTAACAACACATTAAAACACATCAAATGAAGGAAATGACATCACTTTATTAAAAAAATTCTGGGGAGGACCCCCCCCCCCCCAATCTGTAGGAACCTTCTACTGTTTTATTATTTATTAAACACTTTTTTTTGTTCTGACAATTTTAGTGACTTTATTCCATTTTAATGCTGCGATCTTGCCTTCAGTTCTTGTTGCCAACTGCGCTCTCTTCCCACTTTACGAAAGAACCTTAGCTAAAATAGTGTTTGAACCGGTACAAAACATTTGAGTTGTTTTAAGACGTCCACGATGGTCCTGGCCCCCCTCTGACTATACCATTAGCTCGTCAATCTGGTCAGAATTAAACCATTTCTTCCAACCGAGTCCGTTCAAACAGTTGTCTACAACAGGTAAGATATTAACCGCTCATAACCTTTCCACAGATCCTGAACCATTGCTTTGAGGGGACTTCATCTTGAAGTGTCCCGTGTTGTTGGACTCCCTTCGGAGTCGCTGGAACTCCAGCATCGATTGGACGTGGAGCCGCCTCAGAGGTTTCACCTCCTCCACCACTGCAACGAGACAAACATTCATTCGTACCCGACAAGCTGCAGCTAAGTGTTGCCAAACATCACTCATCGCCTTGGAAGTTTAGTGCATTGATTTAAAAAAAACCTTTATCGTAGTGCAACTCGTCCCGGTTCCCGTACACCACATACGCCTCCAGGAAGTTGAGGAGCGCTCCCGTGGCGAGGAGGCGGTCCGGCAGGGGAAGGTTTTGGACGTAGCGCATGTCCAAGGCAAAGGGGTTGGAAGGAGAGGGAACGGTGCACAGGGTCACCAGCTCGCTCACAACATCCCAGGTGCGAACATCTGGCGGAAAAGAAACACTTTTCTTACAAAAGTCCCGTATTTCACCCGACTTTGTCGAATCTGCAACCAGACGGTAATGTCGGTGACACTGCTAAAGAAGAAATACTGAGTAATGTGAAAAATCTTGCAGATAAAAAGATCAAAAGACTGGATGGACATGGACATGATGTTTGTAAAGAACATAATGAGTCATGTTATTGGACCATTTACATATACAGTATATGTAATTTATCATGTTCAACAGGAACATTTTCCAGAAAATATGAAAATAACAAAGATAGTTCCTCTTTGTAAGAATGGTGAGAAATGTGTGTTCACTAATTACAGACCAATATCGTTGTTGCCACAATTTTCAAAAATATTAGAGAAATTGTTTGTAACCAGATCAGATCGATTCATAGATAAACAGAATATTTTAAGTAATAGTCAATATGGGTTTAGAGCAAATAATTCAACATCAGTGGCTCTCGTGGAACTAATAGAAGAGATAAATGCTGTTGATCAAAAATAGTATTGTGTTAGTGTTTTTGTTGATTTAAAAAGGCCTTCGACACTGACCACACTGTTCTCCTTGAAAAACGGAATACAGTACAGGGCATTAGAGGATTAGCACTACAGTGGGTATCTCGTTATTTGAATAATAGGTACAGATAAACGATGTAAGATCTGAATTTTGTGTTGATGGATATGGAGTCCTTCAAGGCTCTGAGTTGGGACCAAAGTTGTTTATTTTGTATGTTAATGATCTGGTTGATGTGTCAGGGCTTTTGAAGTGTGTTTTATTTGCAGATGATACCACTTTTTTTTGTTTGGGTGAAGATATTGAACAGATGTTAGCAATGATAAAGACTGAATTCATAAAAATACAAACTTGGTTCCAACTTAACAAGTTATCATTAAATTTGGAAGGAAAAAAAAACAAAGCACATGATATTTAGTACCAGTAATAGAAGTAAAATGATCTAAATCTCATTCAAAATTGACAGTATTGATATTCATAGAGTTAATGAAATGAAAATTTGGGGTGTTGTTATTGATGAGAAGCTGACATGGGAATGGTGTATAATGTAATGATTGTTCCATATTTAATCTATTGTACTGCAGTTTGGGGAAAAGCATGCAAAACAATTACAAACCCTATTTTTATTTTACAAAAAAGAGCTATAAGAATTATTACCGGTAGTAGGAAGTGCTATGGTCGCCCAACAAATACAGTATATTATTTCATCAGCTGAAATTATTAAAATGTTATGATTTGGTTGAATATAATATTTTGCAAGTCATGTGTAAAGCTTATAAAAATATTACCCCAAATATTCAATTAAAATTAGTTAGTCATTATAATGCTATATGTAACTTTTCTAACAATATATTTTTAACATATTTCTTCACTCTGTCACTAGATTGATGTTAGAGAGGTAATCTCTGAAAAAAACTTTAAAAAAATATTGTCCCCTTGCTTCTCCAGGTGGTAAATAAGCATTTCTAAAAAGAAAAAGTGACCCGCCATTTTCCAGCCAATAAAAACAAAGTTTGTAACCAGCCAATAAAAACCGAGCTTGAATTTGAATCAGCCAATAAAAACAGAGCTTGAATTTGAATTTCAACAGACCACAAGGGGGCAGAGCCATATATGGCTCTGAGGGGGAGGGATCAGAATGCTTTGCTTGTTGAAATTTTTTCTAAGTGCTGATGTTCTACAGAAACTGCAGACTTCACCTTTAAGGGAATGGAAATGTTTGTAAAACCTCCATTTAGAACTAGTCTGAAGGAGTGCTGTGTTATAATTCAGGGAATAGGATTGTGGAATTGTCTTATCAGCATAAAAAATTCTAAAACAATTTATATGCTTACAAGGTACAATACACAACAGCCATCTACGAGATGTTGTGTTTATAATGAGTGTTTATGTAATTATTTTCAATTCACTTCAAACTGAACTGAATTGGAAATAATTACATAAACACTCATTTTAAATACAACAGCCGCCTACGAGCTGCCTCTTCAAGTAGTATTTCCACTTCTACCCTTAAAAAAAATCTCCGCCCCGAAAAGAATGGTGGGGGTGAGTGCCGAGCTAATCAGGATCAAAGATTCATTCATTCATTCAACCTTTATTTATACAGGCTAGCCTCGTTGAGTCATGGGGACTCATTTACAAGAGGGACCTGTCTGATTAAGTTAACATTGTTAAGAAAGTATGATACCATGTGAAGAATGCCGGATGTTTTTTTGTTTTCGCTTTGGGGATTGTTCAAGCGAGTTGTTATTTGTTTATTTTATTTTATTTTTAACACAAGGGGCAGATATGAAAAAGGTATTCTTCTTTCTGCACCCTTGTCGTTCAATATGTTTTTCTTTTTTGATGAATTTGTTTTGTTTCTGTTGTTTCTTTTAAACGAATGAATAAATAATTAATAATAATCTACAAACACGTCTGAGCTCTGGGGGAAACGGTGCAACCATTAATGCCGCCCACAGAAACAGTAACTCCGCTCGTTGGTTCCCATACTTCGCGTCGGCCAGTCTGTGATGGACTTCAGCTTCATCGGCGTGTCTTTGACCAGCGAATCGGTGCCGCCGATGTTGACCAGGCGCTCGTGGTTGGAGCGGATCCAGGCGTAAGGGCGCCCGTACTTCACGTAACCGGCCAATAAAAACAGAGTGCAGTTCACCTCCTGTGGAAAGGGACGCGAGTCTGAGTTAGGATCTGAGGGGTTCTGGACCGTGAACTGGTTCCGGTGGGTGTACTCACAGGTACTGCCACCTCCCTCTCACTGGGAGAAGCTGGGAGGAGGTGCTCCTCACCGCGGGGCTCCCTGTCAACACAAATAAGAGATTAAATACTGTGCTTTAAATCAGGGCGAACGATAATCCAAATGCCTGTCTGTTAGCAAAATATCTCACGAGCCAGCAAATGGATCACACTGAAAGCCACAGAAAGTAATCGTTAGATGAACAACTACAACCGGTTAAGTTTTGGAGTCAGCTTGCTTCAAGATGGCCGTCACAGCTAATCAACTGTAGTAAGCACAAAACAGAATATAACTCGGTGGAATTAGCAGATGTTAAGCTGAAACTTGGTGAGGTAGTAGTTGTGAGTCATCCCTATCTTATACCCTGAGTGCTCAAAGATCATATGAGAGCTTTGTTTAAAACCTTAAAAATAGTTGGAGTCCACCTTGACTGTCTGTTAGCAAAATATCTTATGAACTACAGGGTGGATATGAATAAAACTCTCAGAAACTAATCGATGGATGAACAACTACAGCTGGTTAACTTTTGGAGTCAACTCACTTGAAAATGGCCGCCACAACAAAATAACCTTAGCAAACACAAAAGTGACTATAACACAGTCAGTGTTTCAGATACTGAGCTGAGATTTGATGCTGTAGTAGCTGAGAGTCATCCACAACAGGTAAGCCAAGGGCTAACGGATCGTGCAGAATCCTTGTTTCAAACTTTGGGTGTTTCTAGGTTAAGGGTGACAATTCTTTAAAGAATGCTCAGTTTTATTTGTTTATTTTGGCGAACAAGGCTTGGTTTGTGTCAGAGTCTAAACTGAATCAGAGGTGGAAGGTAAATCTGTTCTGCTTGTTTCTAAATTGTATTTTTCAGGGCACACTTGAAACAAAGAAGTTTGAGCTGTGCTTCCGTTTGTCTGGGTTTTTATGCTTCCAGCTTATTCACAAAGTTTCTCTGATCTTGTTCAGTTTAGCACAAAAAACGAGTGCCACATACTGCCTGCTTTGACAAACAACGGGGGCCTGTGGACAACAGTCTATGGAAACATGTTTTTGTTTTTGTGTGTTTTTCTTTCTGCTTTCAGAAAATTTGGTAGACAATGACGCATTCAGGTGGAGACTCGGCGCACAAGAAAGCAGAAAACAAATTTCGTACTACAGCGGGAGGCCTGCGTTTTTGTTCACAATCACTACTTGGTGGTCCCCAACACTGGTCCTTGAGGAACGCCGTCCTGCATGTTTTACGTGTTTCCCTGCTCCAGCACACCTGTTTCCGTGATGTGATTACTTCGCCAAGTTCTGCAGAAGCCTGTTAATCGCCCATTCATTTAAATCAGGTGTGTCAAAGCAGGGAAACAAAACATGGCGTTCCTCAAGGACTAGAGTTGGGAACCACTGTTTTAGACACATCTACTACAGTATACGCACGCGGTACACCAATGTCCCCTGTCGCTGAAGGATTTGAGTTTTGGAGCTGAGTGTTTTTGTGGACTAGAACCGAGCAGGGAATGCGCACAAAATGTTTTTGGTGTACGTGTGTAGGAGTCACACTGTGAAGAACAGAGGAAGATTTTTTTTGGGATGGATCCTGGCAAGTGGAGTACCGTAAACAATTTTACTCACTGCCGAGGGCAATGGCGGAGCCAGGGGGTGGCCAATGGGGGCCTTGGCTACCACAGCCTCAATCTTTGCACACCCCAATCAATTAAGTAAAATATACTTTTAAGCACTTCTGGCCTAAACACAATCAAAATCACTAACATGTTTTAGTAAAAATTAATTAATACAGGTAGTCCTCGGGTTACGAGTACGACGGTCTCAAGTTACGACGTTTCGTGGTTACGACGCATCTCCCATTTACTATGAAAAGCCTTATTTCGAGTTACGCAATTTTAAGTTGTGAACGGAATGCGGAATACGGCGGATGGACCGGTTTTACGTCGTAAACGTAGCTGCGGAGGAATACTGCACTGTGCTGTGAACGCGGTTTTACGTTGGAAACGGAATGCGGAATACGGCGGATGGACCGGTTTTACGTCGGAAACGTAAATCAGCGGCGGAAAATATCGTACTTTACGCGGTGCAGCGGCGGAGGAATACTGTACTGTACTGTGAACGCGGTTTTACGTCGTAAACGGAAAACAGAATAAGGCGGATGGACCGAGGAGAAGGGCGTCAACAGCATCCTAGTACAGTAGGCCATTAACTCTTTTTGCCCTTCATTATGGCTCCCAAACTTATGTGTTTTTTGATAATCATGTAGGGTACTGTGTTAGGATAGGCTAAGTGCTTGGTAATACAGTACTGTACATGTATATGGTGCAGTATGTACGTATATTCCGACTTACGTCGAAAATCGGTTAACGCCGCCGCGTAGGAACGGATCGTAAGTCGAGGCCTACCTGTATTGTTCCGAAATGTCTGTAGCCTTCATTCTCTCCAGGTTGTGCAGCTTCTAGTAGCATGTGTTCAAATAGGGCTTTTATCCAATCACGTTTCGAACATCATTTGTTGCTAGGGTCAACAAAATCTGCCTCGAGACCTTCAGAATCAACAGTGCACTGGTTTAAGCAGTACTGCATAAATGAGCTGTCCACGTCAAACATGGATTCTAGCAGAGAAACGTCATGTTTATAAAAGAAAACAAGGAAACGCGGATGCATCCTTCACACCCCACTCTGAAACTCAACACCTACGTGTCACCGTGGGTCACCTGGCTGTCTGCGGCCGGCTCTCGGCTCGTGTGTGAGAGCGGAGGTCCGGTGGGCCCCTAGGCTCCCCGGGCAGAGGCGAGCTGCTCCTGCTGTCCACGCTGGGAGAGCTGCTGCTGGGGGAGACGTCGCTGCTGTTACAGCTGCTGCAGCCGGAGGAGAACGAGGACGCCCTGGACACCAAAAAACCCGGAGAACGCCAACCCTGCAGGGGAGGAGAGGAACCACGAAGACAAAAGCAAGTCCAAAACTGGAGAAAACTGCAAAAAATGACTGTGAATGCTTATTGCAGAAGAACTTGCTGAAAAACAGCTAAAATTAGCTAAAATATGCTTTGATGTGGCTGAAAAGAGGAACTATCCTAAAGCAGCTGAAGAAACAGAAATAACACATATTTGCTGAATTAGGTTGAAATGAGCACAAACATTAAGAAATTAGCAACAACAACAAAAAAAGCGGAAACTAGCCAAAAATAGCTGAAAAGTAGCTGAAAAGGCAAAAAGAAGCTAGAAGGAAGTGTAGAAAAACTGGAATGACCCCCCAAAAATGGTGAATTAGCTGAAAACGCTCAAAATAGCATCAGAAGAGCTCAATAGTGGCTGAAAGAGCAGAAAAAGATGAAAGAAACATGATAAGCTGAAATTTGCATAAATAAAATGTCACATTTTTGTCATCTGTGTATGTTTCCGATACAAGACGAAATTTGTCTCTGCATTTAACCCAACCACCACCAGGTGGTGCAGTGGGCAGCCATAGAAAGCGCCCGGGGAGCTGGGGAAATAGGTGTGCACTCATAGACACCCCAAGGTGTGCAGTGGAGAAGTTTATTAGGCTGAAAGTAGCAGAAATTTACATGCAAAACAAATTGATATGAAAACAGATTAAATTAGCTAAAAATTCTTAAAAGGTAGCTGAAAAGGTAGAGCAAGCTTAAATTAGCGGAAGAAAGTAAAAGGAAATCATGTTTTCCCAGTTAGACTGAAAGAAGCAGAAATGAGCACAAAAAAGTGGAAATGATATGAAAAAAGCCGAAATTAGCACAAAAACTGATGAAAAGTAGCTAAAACAACAGAAAAAAACTTAAACTAGGCTAGCAGAAATAAGCTGAAAGGAGCAGAACAAGCTGAAATTAGCATAAAGAAGTTAATAGACTGGAAGTAGAAAAAATGAACAAGAAAAACTTAAATTTATCTGAAAACAGCTGAAACTTGCTTTAAAAAATGCTAAAAGGGTATAGCTGAAAATATAGAACAAGCTGAAATTAGCATCAGAAAGCAGAAAGAACACATTTGCACATTTACCGGTAAGCTGAAAGGAGCAGAGATGAGCACAAAAAGGTGGAAATTAACTGAAAAGGCTAAAATTTAAAATAAAATAAAAAGCTGAAAAGTATCTAAAACAGCAGAACGAAGCTTAAATTACCAGGAGGAAATGAGGAGAGCACATTTTAGCTGAAATAGGCTGAAAAAAGTTTAAATAAGTACAAAAAATCTGGACTTACGGTACTAGAAAACGCTGAAATGAACATACTTTGTAAAATGGCTAAAATAGCAGAAAAAACAGAAACTTGCAGAAATGAGCAGAAGAAGCTGAAATTAGCAGAAAGACTCTGAAAGGAGAAAAAAAAAAAAAAAACAGCTGAAAGTAGTTGAGCAAAAGGTAAAATTTGTACAAAGAAGCTGAACCAGAACAAAATGTGAAAGGAGCAGTTAAAGGTTGTAAACACATCTGAAGATTTGATCCAAAAAGCTAAAGTTGCATCAATACCAAAAGTCATAGCACCCTTCAGCTGAACGAGCTGAACGTTTTGATTTACGATTTGTTGAAACAGCACAAAAAATTTGGGAACAAGAAAGATGCCAAAAATCGACGTAAGCAAAATGTCTCACAATAGAGTGTGAATGCTTCATTCACATTCATATTCACACAACAAGTTGTGTACAACTAAACAACCACTGAACCTAATGAACACACGAAATGTTAAAACTAAGAAATAATGCCTTTAATTTTCATTAGACAACACAGTGATTTTGAATAATATAGCAGTAAAACATTAAAAAAGTTTGGGACAAGCTGCTCCTCTTCTTTTAGCAACAACAATAACCGAGGAGAGCAGCTGCTGGAGTGTTTGGACGTGAACGTTTTGTTCAGCAGTCCTGCTTCTTCGTTTCAACATGCTTGGCACAATCTTGCTGAAATATGCAAAGTCTTCTTTGAAAAAATATATGTTTTCAGGACGAAAGAACATGTTGCTCTCCAATTTGTTTGTACTTTTCTACAATCATGAGACCTGCAAGCTACAGTACTTTCTCGGTTGGCCTGGGAACACCGTGGGGTCCCCCCAGAGGAGCTGGAAGAGGAGGATGTGGACAGAGGTGTCTGGGCCTCCCTGCTCAAGCTGCTGCTTATACAGGTAGTCCTCGAGTTACGACGTTTCGTGGTTACGACGCATCTCTCATTAATAAATAAAAAATTACTATGAAAAGCAGAGTTATGCAGTTTTACGTCGTAAACGGAATGCGGAATACGGTTGATGGACCGGTTTTACGTCGTAAACGTAGCGGCGGAGGAATACACTGCACTGTAGTACTGTGAACGCAATTTTACGTCGTAAACGGAATGCGGAATACGGTTGATGGACCGGTTTTACGTTGTAAACGTAGCGGCGGAGGAATACACTGCACTGTAGTACTGTGAACGCAATTTTACGTCGTAAACGGAATGCGGAATACGGTTGATGGACCGGTTTTACGTCGTAACCGTAGCGGCGGAGGAATACACTGCACTGTAGTACTGTGGACGCGGTTTTACGACGTAAACGGAATGCGGAATATGGTGGATGGACCGGTTTTACATCGTAAACGTAGCGGCGGAGGAATACACTGTACTGTAGTACTGTGAACGCAGTTTTACGTCGTAAACGGAATGCGGAATACGGTGGATGGACCGGTTTTACGGCGTAACCGTAGCGGCGGAGGAATACACTGTACTGTAGTACTGTGAACGCGGTTTTACGTCGTAAACGGAATGCGGAATACGGTGGATGGACCGGTTTTACGTCGTAAACGTAGCGGCGGAGGAATACACTGCACTGTAGTACTGTGAACGCGGTTTTACGTCGTAAACGGAATGCGGAATACGGTGGATGGACCGGTTTTACGTCGTAAACGTAGCGGCGGAGGAATACACTGTACTGTAGTACTGTGAACGTGGTTTTACGTCGTAAACAGAATGCGGAATATGGTGGATGAACCGGTTTTACGTCGTAAACGTAAAGCAGCGGCAAAAAATATTGTACTGTACGCTGTGCGGCAGCAGAAAATATTGTACAGTACGCGGTGCAGCGGCGGAGGCATATTGTACTGTACTGTGAACGCGGTTTTACGTCGTAAATGGAAAACGGAATACAGGTACAGCGGATGGACCAAGGAGAACGGCGTCAACAGCATCCTGGTAGGCCATTCACTCTTTTTTCATTTCATTATGGCTCCCAAACGTATGTGTTTTTTGATAATTATGTAGGGTACTGTGTTAGGATAGGCTAAGTGCTTGGTAATACAGTACTGTACATGTATATGGTGCAGTATGTGTATGTTCCGACTTATGTAGAAAATCGGTTTACGCCGCCGCGTATACGGATCTATGTCGTAAGTCGAGTACTACCTGTTTATTATATATTAAACCGTTTATTTAAACTTTTGATGTTTACTATGTTGCATATGTGAACACATCTGTGCGATGTGTTCATATTCACTCTGCTTGGAGACACAGTCAGACATGATGGTGTCAGAAACTGACCAGATCCTCGTTGACAACAGTCAGCAGCAGCTCCTCTTTCCCTCTCAGCCACGGCTGGAAGTATTTAAATCCCTGTGGAATTGAAAAAGAACCACATGTTAGATAAAGGCTCCAACACACATGAGCTGATCGACATCTTCTCTGTTCGGCCGTCAAACCTGCAGCGATCCAAGTAAAGCCAGGTCGTTCAGGAAGTGCTGCAGCTTCCTCTTCTGCTCCCTCTCTCCTTTCTATTCATTTAGCACACATTAAAACTACATTAATACACAAACACACAAGACTACATCCCCCTTCATCTTTAGGGATGCAGCAGCATCCTTCCTGTTTCGTATCTTAGCAACACAAGTGATGGCAGTAAGGACAAATGAAAGAGAGGCAGAACACAAGAGCTGGCAGGGAAGAGAAATGCAACAGACATCACAGAAACACTCACACTGCTCATTTTGATCCAAATCAGAGGAAACGTCCTTTGTGGTCACAGGCGGCCATGTTGAGCTGCTCTGCAATAAGAAAAACATCCTAACACCTGCTGTTTGGCCGCATGCTCTTCATTTATGGTTCCCACCATAGTATTACAGTCGATGTGGGTCTCCTCGGGTGTTGTCCCTCAGACTCAACAGCATCTGTGGTTGAGGAGATTTGGCGCCGCCTGGTGGTCAATGTTATAAACTGCAGCCTGGCTGCTAACCTCACTGTTGAGGGTCAAACCCATAGATATACATCTATGGTCAAACCCAGCTGGATGAGGGATGTGGCGCCACCTGCTGGCCATTGTTGTAAACTGTTTGTTTTCTGGGTGTCCAAAAATATTTGGAGAAAAAAATAACAATAATAAATTAAAAAACTTCATTATTCCAAAATGCTGCTGCCAGAGTCTTAACTGGAGTTAGCAGGAGAGATCATAACTCTCCAGCTTTAGCTTCTCTCCATTGACTCCCTGTCAGTGGTGGAGAAAGTACTCAAACACTGTACTTAAGTAAAAGTACAAATAAACAGTCAAAAATGTACTCTAGTAAAAGTAGAAGTACCATATTAATATTTTTACTTAAGTAAAAGTAATTAAGTACTTGCTTTCAGAAATACTTAAAGTATTAAAGTAAAAGTACTTGCTGAATGTATTAACTACGCAATGGCCTACAATATCATTAAGTGTGCATACTATATGTACTGTACCGGTATATTTTCTGTAATACATTAAAAGTGTTCCAGTTTATGAACAATGCTGCATATAGTGCATGTTTTTATTGTGTGACACAGTTCACACTTGGACTTGTCATTCTGTGCGTCAGAATTTCAGGGATGACCTGCAGAGTTAAATATCATTAAGCAAAATAAGAAAGAGGAATGATTTTACCTTTGAAATTTTTTATTTAACACAAAGCAGAACCAATGTGTCATTTTAACTGCAGTAAACACATTAAAGTAAAAGTTGTCTGATGAAAAAAGGAGCATTAGACCTAACAAAGGAATAGACATTGATCACTTCAACTCCAGTTTGTCATCAACTCTATTAAAA
>JBBPBX010024033.1:14074-29657 GCA_038048925.1 Garcialebias charrua
TTTTTTTAATAAGGCCATGGGTGGTGCATATCTTCTGGCTGACTCTCCACGGTAATGGGTGTAATGGCAATGCTGTGGGTGGCCCTAGCTCAGTGACGTATACACTAGAACATACATTATTGGCCCAACTTCTAGAAGATGGGTCTAATGTTTTGGGAACATTAATCTTTTCTAATCTTTTGGAAACCTGGCAAAAACCATTGCAGATATGTTCCTGTTTTTGATTTTGTACATCTACCTTGTGGTGTTTTGCTAGTTTTGATACTTTGCATTTCACTTTCTATTTCTCTCCTACGTTTTTTTTTTTCTGTTGTTTGTTGTTTAAGGAAATTCTACCATTGCTGTTCATCATTCTTTAGTTTGTAGCAGGTCGCTTTTGTAAATGAGCCCTCGAGGCTCAATGAGATTTACCTGACTAAATAAAGGTTGAATGAATGAATGAATGTTACCTGTCCACTTTGCAGTGATTCAGTGGCCCAACTCCCCTCTCACCTTTAGTTACTTTCAAACTAACGAACAAATCCAAAAATCGCAATATGAAAGTTACTTGTAACTCAACGCATTGATAGAAATGTAGTGGAGTAGAAAGTACAGATACTTAATGTAAAATGTAGTGGAGTAAAAGTAAAAAGTACCCACATTTAATTCTACTTAAGTAAAGTACAGATACATGAAAAATGTACTTAAGTACAGTAACAAAGTACTTGTACTTAGTTACATCCCACCACTGCAGTACCATACATGTACTAGGGCTTTAACAGAGTAACCAAGTAGTCGACAGATTGAGTCCTAGGACTACTATCAATGTTTTTAATTTCACCTTGAGTACTCGTAGTGACGTCATCAAAACGCAGTTACACCAGTAAATCAACTCCCAGCTTGTAGCACGTTGAGTGCCCTTTTGTGGGTTAAACCCAACCAAGCCACTTTGAGCTGAGCAACTGGAAAGAGTCAAACTTTAACAACACAGAAGAGGCAGGTCTATATCACAGACGTCCACCTCATTCATGGTGTGAGTATACTGTACTAGAACACTAACATACATGAATTGAGAAAGCCTTTTGGATGAAGGGCAAAACGTCTTCTGCTACAAATAAAGTCCAGTTGTTTCTGTATTGAACACCTTTTTAAAAAATTTATCATGTCCTGGATGACTGAGAATCTTGTCCAGCAAAATTAACATACCACTAAGCATTATGGGAAAGACATAACACAGCCACTGCCCAACTTCCTGTTTGGAGCTCCGTAGATTGTGACAGTAGGGGGCGGTGTTGCATTGCAGGTCACACCGGGTCCAACAGCCCCACTGTTTTTACTTTCGTTTTTGACTGCTGCACGTTTCTTTTTTTTGCAGCTTAATAATAACTAATAGTTTTGTTTTTCCTGTGACTTATCTGCAGTATGATAAATGATAGGAGCATATTATATGCTCCCAATGTTTTGTTGGTCTTTTTTATATAAATAATGACGTTTTTATGCCTTTTTTTGTTTTTGCATCTTAAGATCCTATGACGTCCTCGACTATTCGAGTACGTACTCGAGTTTTTTATGCTAATGTCTAGTTTAAAAATGATGTACTCATTCAACCCCTAACATATACGTGTATAAGTGGTGGCTCGTGTGTTTTCCGACTTACGGCGATTTTCGACATGCGAACGGCCGTAGGAACGGAACTCGTTCGTAAGTCGAGGACTACCTGTATATATATATATTAAAATAAACTTCTACTTACTACTTGTATTACTATTCCTACTTCCTGGTTTTTCACTTATCGCAGGGCTTCAGTGTACCCCGTGATGAATGAGGGACTACTGTACAAAAAAACTATGAGGGGTTTTCAGCTTTTGCAGTTTTGAGCCCTTTTAAGTTTTTCATGCCAATTGTTTTACATTTTACCCTAAAAAGGTAAATTTAGTTCACTTCTGCTCTTTGTTTGGATTTATAAAAGCTGTTTTGCGTTCTGAAAATGGATTTAAAAAAAGCCCAAATTGTTTTGATGCAAAACTGGAGGGAAAAACAATTTGTTCTCGCCACTTTGAATGTTTTGTGTGCCGTCAAGTTTAAATACAAACTTTGTACCATCATTACAGTTAATCAATGCATTCCAATAAGTGCCCAGGACATTCCCCTCCCTCAAACTGAGATTATACGCTCTTATTATTCACATCAGCACATCAGACTGATTGGGCCACGACAGGGTTGTTGCAAAGGCTTTTACCCTACTGTTTTATATTCTATAAGCTGATGTTTGTGTGCCAGAGAGGTCTTTTTAAAGGAACTCAAGCAGAAAAATGTACTTTGTTTCTACAAGCAACACCACTTTCATTCAAACACATACTGTAAATACAAGCATCTTTCAACTTCACTTCTGAGGTTGAAACGCAGTTGAGGACACGTGAAGCGATGGAGGTTTGGGCAGGTTAGACGCCATGTGTTCACCAGTACAAGGCAACATCAACACATAACCAGAGTTTAAAGAACAAAACAACCAAACTAATGCACAAAAACAGAAGGAAGTACAACAGAAACAGGAGTGAAGCAGGCAAGAAAACACACACAGACACACAAGGAAGGAGAGGAAGGCCAGGTCATGCCAGGCAGGAAATTAGGGGTGCTGTTGTAGAAGGAGCGTAATTCCATGATGCTGGCAGTGACGGCGCATCACAACACGTGCAGGAGTACCTCAGCAATGCTTAGGGTGGATGAACAGGAGGCGAGCCGCGCCTGGTGCCACGAAAAGAGAGAGGAGGGCAGAAGAGAAGAGGTTTAACAGAGCCAAAGCCAAGTTAAGCAGGGAACAGAGGCACACAGAGACTGACGAGTGGAACACACAGCGCCCTCTGTCTTTCAGGAGGACCTCTGTCTGGAGGTCTCTGTGTGACTGTCTCAATGGGCCAAAGGGCAGCCAAGGGCGTGATGGACAGGACAGGAAAACAAAGGACAGGTGAGGACAGCAGGTAGGAGCTGCATGGCAATTCAACCCCCTCCAGAACAATAGAAGTTCCACAAGGGAATAAAGAACAAATGACTTTGAGCATCAACAGTTCTTACAAAAGTTATTTCTAAGAAATCTAAACAAACAAAAAAAAAAAAAGAGATATAAGTACTGTACAGTATCTGCCTGTTTTACCAAGTGATTCCAGTTTCAGTTTGGGTGCTTTTTCTAATTATATCTAACATTCAGCCACTGGATAATTAAAGAAATAAACTGCAGTTGTTTATGTGTTGGAGGGAAAGTCATTCACTGTGACCACGACAGCTGCCGTGCAGCATTTTATTCAGGTTTTATTAAGTGAAATATTAAAAACAAGAACAGGAAAGATACACACCATCTGGGCTGGCAGAGGTTCTTACTGATCTTAAAGCCTCCTAACTCAGATGTCACTATAAATCCATTCAGAAATATTACAGTAGTCCCACGCTACTTCGCAGTTTGTTTTTTGCGGATACGCAATACAATTGGCTGATTGATGGATGAGCCACACGATGGGCATGGAATTTTTTATTTAAAACAAATTATTTTAAATTATTTAGCACCTGCTGCACATTTGCGCAGCCCAGAGCTCCAGAATAAACTTCCCGCTGCAGTTGATCAGCTGTTCTGCACGCAGAACTGAGAAGTGGGCGTGGCCAAGAGCACAGGTGGCAAAGAGCAGAGGAGGAAGGGAGATGAAGTCATGACATTCTGTTCTTTTAGAGCTTTAGAGTTTAGAAACATTGTTTAGAATATTGCAAGAGTGTGGGAAGGGTTTAAAACACCATTATATATATACAGGTACTCCCCGAGTTACGACGCAGTTCCGTTCCTACCCCCGTTTGTAAGACGGAAATCGTCGTAAGTCGGAAAATACGTCCAAACGGCACCTCATACGTACAGTACTGTATTTTTACCAAGCACTTAACACATTACCCTACATATTTTTAAATAAAAAAAATATACATTTGGAGCCATAATGAAGGAAAAAAAGAGTTAATTTCTTACTGGGAGCTGGTCAATTCTTCCTCCGTCTGTTAGCATGTTAGCTCGTGCACCTCCGAGCTCCTGCAGCTGCACGCGGTCAACAGTGTTTACAGCAACGTCTGTTAGCATGTTAGCTCATTGCTAGCATGTTAGGTCGTTGCTCAGCTGTAGCCTGTCTGCCTCGTAAACCTCCGCTCATAACAATGAGGTCTCCTGTATTTCCACGTGCGGTCCAACGGTCCAGAGTTAGCATATTTAGCGTATTAGCCCCTTCTGACCTCCTCTGCTCCGGTCTGCCTGAGGTCTCCTGTAAGTTTCCAGCACATCAAGCTCCCCCCTCCCTCCCTCCCTTCCTCCTGCTCCCTCCTGTAAGTTTTGTTTCTCCTATAAGTTTTGTTTCGGTACCGTATTTTCTGGTGTAAAGGCGCATAAACCATGTAACTTGAAACAATGCTTTTCAATGGGAGGCGTTCGTAACCGCGAAACGTCGTAACTTGAGACCGTCGTAACCCAGGGATTACCTGTATATATATAGATGGATGGATATGTACTAAAATAAAATACAAACTACTACTACTTGTACTACTATTCCTACTTCATGGTTTTTCACTTATCGCCGGTCTTCAGGGTAAGGATCCCCTGCGATAAACGAGGGACTACTGTACATCTCTTACAACATTAAGGAGGAGCAATGGTGCCAAGCTGAGTAAGAATTATAAGTAAGAGCATTGGGCAAATCATGAACTTTCCTCATGAATGTGTAGCATTTCTGATGCCATGAAAAGTATTTGTAAATCAAACATCTCATTCACGTCATAAACTGTACATTTTGTAAACAAAGTGCCCCTACCTGCTCATAGTTGGAAACTGAAGCAAGCAGGACTCAGTTTATTGAACCTATGTTGTATTTATGGAACCAGAGTTTGTGCACTACTTTAAGTCCCGCCTACTCCCCCACACACAATCATAGTGTTACATTTTTTTATTTAGACCCTTAATATTAACATCTCTTTTTAAAGAGAGGCCTGATCAAGATGGTATACATTGTTCTATTGTGTATTATTATTAATTTTACCAAGGTCAATGTTCTGTTTGTTTATGTGGAGGGGGCAGAACTTGAAGCTTGTAATGAAAACAGCTCACAGGAAACTGGTCTTGTTCTGGCTTCAACTTCTACATTCCAGTTAGATGTCTAGAAACATACAGTCTGCTCCTTTTGATTGGATTGCTTAACATTCAGAGCAGTTGTCCTCAGAGTCACTGCTCAGTTTACACAATTAAACTATTAGATTATCTTAATATTGTAGCAGCAAGAAACATCAACATTCCAACTACACTTTCTGTCTTCTCTACCATATTGAGTTTATACTTGTCACACAACAGGTAATGTCTTTAATTTTATAAGAATCTCTGTTCAAACAAATCAAATCATTGCATGTAAATCTCAGCAGTCCACCTCTTTGTGCCACAGAAGGCTCCAGCTTTCTCAAACCCTGAAAACATACACCATGGATCAAAACCAAAACACACTTTATCTACACAAATTATCAGCCAATGTGTTCACTACGCATTTAATTCAACCAAAACAATTAATAGATTTTAGTCTAGTCGTATTCTTCAAATCTGAGTCTAAATGAAGGTTGTTTAACAGAAGAAAAAAAAGATGATACAGAATTATATTTACAATTATCTGGTATCACAGTAGGTTGCATACTGTTTTTGACTGAAACTAGAAAAATGAAATGTGGAGTGACTTTGCTGAAATTTGCAGAATATAATAAAACTAAGTTGCTAAAGTTAAAACAAACAGAACAGAGGCCAAAATGAGCAGAACACAAGCTAAAAGCAAAACTGAACAAAACGGATGTCTAAAGCAAAAATCAGCCAAAAGATGCTAACAGAAGCAGAATGGCAGCTAAAATAAAAAAAAGTAGTAAGTGGTAGCTAAAAGCTAAAAGTAACAAAAATTTAGTTAAATGCGAAAAGGGGCATAACAAGATTTTAAAAAAGCAAATACTATGAAACAGATTTAAAAGAAAACAATGCTTATAATTTTTTTTAATTCAATGGTTTTCTATGGATTTGTTTAATTTTATTTATATAAACATAAGTTACAAAAACCAACATACAGCATTCTCAATTGGACTGAACGTTTTGATATTTGTTAAATGCTGGTGAAGATTCTCAGTCATCCAAGATATGATAAAATCAGAACAAGCGTTCAATACAAAAACAACTGGACTTTATTTGTTACAGAAAACGTTTTACCCTCTATCCAAAGGGCTTTTTCAATTCAAAGGAGCAGCCTGTGTGACAGTGAAGTTATAAACAGGCTGACATGCCACGCACCAACCTATGTAAAATGGAAGCAGAGATATTTGATATTTGTTAAACAAAATGTTTGCCTAAGTGGTTTAACTGCAAAAAACAAACACGTGGAAGAAACTATGAATAGTTTGAAACAGAAATAATAAAAATGAAACAGAAATAATAAAAGAGGTGGTGGAGTCGCTCTATTTGTCAATAATGAAATAAAATGTAAATTAAATAGTGAAATGTCAATAATAGTTGATAATATTATGGAAATGATAACAATAGAAATAATAAACAAAAACGATAAAAACATAATAATAAGTTGTGTATATAGATCACCAGGAGCAAATATAGAAATATTCACGGATAAAATCTTGGAGCTAATGGAGAAGAGTTTTAATAAAAATGTTTTTTTGTGTGGAGACTTTAACATTGATATGGGAAATAAAACAGATTCAAATAACATAAGCACATTTATAAACTCAATGTACAGTTTAAATATGTATCCATTGATATCAAAGCCAACAAGAATTACAACTCATAGTGCCACAATAATTGATAATATTTTCACAAATATAACAAATGGGGACGTGATAGGTGGTATCTTAACGACCGACTTAAGTGATCATTTACCAGTTTTCACAATCTATAAAAATGATCAAAACATCACAAAAGCAGTTACAACGAAGAAAAAGATCATAAACACGTCAAAAAGAGTTTTGGAAAAATTGAAAGAGGATCTGGATAAACAAGACTGGAGTGATGTGTATGTTGATGATGCGAACAGAGCATATGATGAGTTTATGAATATCTTGGAGGCTCTGTATGAAAAGAATTGTGTGCAAACAAATCATACAAAGAGAAATAAGGTTGATCAACCATGGATGACAAAAGGGTTGAGAAATGCTTGTAAAAAAAAGAATTATTTGTATTCATGTTTCTTGAAATTGCGAAGTCAGAGCGCTGAAGAAAAATATAAAAAGTATAAAAATAAATTAGTAGGGATTATAAGGAAACATAAGAAAGAATATTATAGTAAATTATTAGATAAAAGTAATGGTGATATGAAAGCAACATGGCGAGTAATGAATAGTGTCCTGAAGAATCATAAAACAAAAACTGGTATTTCAAAATACTTTGTAAAAGACAACGATGAAATTCATGATGAAAATGAAATTGTAAATGGATTTAATCAATATTTTGTGAATGTTGGATCAAGCCTTGCAGCTAAAATACCAAAAGCAGATAATAATGTGATCCATTCAATTAAAGGTTGTGCAAATAGTATTTTTCTAAATGGAACCAACAAAGAGGAAATAATGAATGTAGTAAAAAATCTTACAGACAAGAGATCAAGGGACTGGGTGGACATGGATATGATGTTTGTAAAGGACATAATGAGCCATGTTATTGAGCCATTTACATACATATGTAATTTATCATTTTCAACAGGAATATTTCCAGATAATATGAAAGTAGCTAAGGTAGTTCCTCTTTTTAAAAATGGTGATAAATGTGTGTTCAACAATTATAGACCTATATCCTTGTTACCACAGTTTTCAAAAATTCTTGAAAAACTATTTGTAAACAGACTAGATCAATTTATAGATAAACAAAATATTCTAAGCAACAGTCAGTATGGGTTTAGAGCAAAAAACTCTACATCAATGGCTCTCATGGAATTAATGGAACAAATAACTACTGCTGTCGATCAAAAACAATATTGTATCAGTATTTTTGTTGATTTAAAAAAAGCATTCGATACTATTGATCACACCATTCTCCTTGAAAAACTGAACAAATATGGTATTAGAGGACCAGCATTACAGTGGGTATCTAGCTACTTGAAAGATAGGAAACAATTTGTACAAATAAATGATGTAAGATCTGACCTCTGTAATATCACATGTGGAGTTCCCCAAGGCTCTGTACTTGGACCAAAGCTATTTATTTTATATGTGAATGACTTGGTAAATGTGTCAGGGCTCCTTAAATGTGTACTTTTTGCTGATGATACCACATTTTTCTGTTCAGGCGAAGATATAGAACAAATGTTGGAATTGATAAAGACAGAATTTGTCAAGATACAAACTTGGTTTAAAATAAATAAATTATCATTAAATCTAGAAAAAACTAATTACATGATATTCAGTAATAAAAAGAAAACTGTTGATGTTCCACTCAAAATTGAGGGTGTTGAGATTTGTAGAGTGAGTGAGGTGAAGTTTTTGGGTGTTATCATTGATGACAAACTGACATGGAAACAACACATAAATTCTGTAAGAATAAAAATAGCTAAATCGATTGCAGTACTGTACAAAGTCAGAGACCTATTGAATGATAAAGCTCTGTATTTGTTGTATAACACAATCATTGTTCCACACTTAATCTATTGTATTGATGTTTGGGGGAATGCGTGTAAAACAATCACAAAGCCTATTTTTGTATTACAGAAAAGAGCTGTAAGAATTATCACTAGAAAACATTACCGTCATCCATCAAGTACATTATTTTATCAACTGAAGTTATTGAAGTTCCATGATTTGGTAGACTATAATATTTTATCAGTTATGTATAAGGCTCAAAATAATGCATTACCTTTAAATATCCAAATGCATTTTGTTAAAAGACAAAGTTGTTATAATCTTAAGGGGACAGAGATGTTTGTAAAACCACAATTCAGAACTAGTTTGAAGGGACGTTCTACCTCAATCCAGGGAATTAGATTATGGAATGGCTTGGAGAATGTAGTTAAAAATGCCAAGTCAATGTTTACATTTAAGAAAATGATCAAAACGAATGTGTTAAAAAATATATGAAATAGCGTAATGTGTATTGTATTAGTTAGAAAATTAGAAAGAGTTAGTCATTTTGTACTGTTGGTTGAAGATTATTATTGTTTAATCTGATTGTTGGAAAAAAGGGGCAGATATAATAAGATTTATTCTTCTTTCTGCTACCTTTCATTTTTTTATATTTTGTACATTATCATTTATGGGATTGTCTTGTATTGTTTCTTTTGTAAAAAAAAAATGAACAAATTTAATAAACATAAACATAAACATGAATAGGAAAACAATAGTGTGAATGTTGACAGGAAATGCAAAATGACCAGCGGCCTCAGCTCACCAGAAGCATGAGCTGCGTGCGTCTTCGTTTAGCCTCGGCCATTCATCATCGCCCTCTTACAGCTGCCCTCATTCTCCACGTCTATTAGACATTAATGAGCTATCGAGTGATTTTCCATCGTGGCAGAGAGCGAGAGCTAACACAGCTGACTTGACAGGCACATGTTGTGCTGCTCACCAGTCTCCCCCGCTTCTTCGCAGCCCGCATGGTGAGTGAGCACGCTCAGTACAGCTGCTCAATCCATCCCTCTTATTGCATTTTGTTTCCTGTTTGTCTCCTTTTCGAACTACTCCATCTTTTTGTTTCTGTCTCGCTATTTAAAGCTCCTTTGTGTTTTTTCCATCCTTCACTGCCCTTAAGGAAAACTCTGAGTTGGCATGTGTGACTAACTCGAGACGTATATAATCCACATCCACTGCATGCAAACTCAGGCCTGTTTAAAAACAGGGAGGAGTTCTTCATCATAAAACAGGGAAAAACAGGGAAAAACAGGAAAGTCAAACAACCCAAACAAGCACAATGAACTCTTTTTTGTTTATAATTTCAAGAATACAGAGATTTGAGCAAAATGGTGAAAGGATATGTTGAGCCAAAAGAAACAAAGAAAGGCTGTGATAATAAGAGATAATAACACTTTCTTCAGTACATAGCTCTGCTCACTTGGTCTCTGAAACAACATAGTTCATACATTATTGTATGACTCGCTAGCATATTATTGTATGACATACCTTTCTATAAAATAAAACCATTGCACCTCGCCTGATACTGACAGTGGGGTCTCAAACAGCTTCCTTCAAACAAAGCAAAGATCAAACAAGCCACTTCTGACATGAGTGTGGGCTTTAAAAGTACAGTGTATGTGCTTCTGACTTATTTGATGCCTAACTGACATTGGTTAATCATATTGGCAGCCTCCAAACTGCCCTTGAGCGCTGAGCTTGGAAAACTTTTTCACGAGAATTGCACTTTTGCTTTAACGTATTTGCCAACAATAAAATAAAGAAAGAAACAAAGTACCGTACTTGCCGCCGTATACGTTGAATCGGCGTATAAGTCGCATCAGTCCAAATATATCTAATAAAGAGGAGAAAAACATAAATATGTCGCTTCGCCGTATTAGTCGCATCTATTATGCGTCACTGCTGACAACTTGGAAAAGTGGGCCGGTGTTGTGCCAAAAATCGATTGGCTGCCAAATATGGGGCTGCAGGAGCATGCACGGCAGGACTTTAATAAGAATTTAACAAGATTAACACTTAAAAATAATTATTTGTTTGCTCAAAAGTATAGCAAAGGTGTGTCTCAGTCTAACTTTTCCTTAATAAATGCACTTTAATGGTCCACTCAGCTGCGTTTCAAAAATCGATTTGCGAAAGTGGAAGCGCACATGCAGAGGCAGGACTTCTGTCATGTGACTCGGGTGATCACGTGATCCTTGTGTTATTGGATTTAACTGCTGCGTTTGACACAGTGGACCACAGCATTTCATTGTCACGTCTACAGCACCAAGTAGGCGTCGGTGGGACTGCTCTGGAGTGGTTGGGGTCCTATTTGGCTGACAGAACATTTTATGTAAAAATTGCTGGGTTTGAATCATTTTCTGCTCCTTTGTCATGTGGCGTACCTCAGGGACCAATTTTGGGGCCTTTGCTTTTTTCTTTATATCTGCTTCCTCTAGGATCGATTTTTAGAAAACATGGCATCTCCTTTCATTGCTACGCTGATGATTGCCAAATCTATGTGCCTTTGAGGCGAGTTGATGCCTGGTCCATTAAACCTCTTTTATCGTGTCTCGAGAATCTTAAATCTTGGATGGCCCTAAACTTTCTGCACTTTAATGAAAAAAAGACTGAGGTACTTGTTTTTGGACCTAGTGGAGCTTGTTCGAGCCCTCCAGTTGACTTAGACCCCCTGAAGATGTATGTTACAAACCTTGGTTTTAAGATGGACAGTGATTTTAAGCTCGAGAGTCAAATAAGGGCCACAGTAAAATCTGGTTTTTATCATTTGAGAAAATTGGCAAAGGTGATACCTATTTTTCACGGCAACAGTTTGAAACAGTAATCCATGCCTTCATTTCATCCCGGCTGGATTACTGTAATTCTCTTGATCTTGGAGTCAGCCAGTCCTCACTCGCACGTCTGCAGCTGGTGCAAAAGTTTTAACTGGAACACGCAAAAGAGAGCACATCACACCCGTCCTGGCTTCTCTCCACTGGCTGCCCGTGTATTTTAGAGTTCATTTTAAAATTCTCTTGTTTGTTTTTAAGGTTTTACCTTGCCCCCCTTTATTTGGCAGAGCTTCTACACCATTACACTCCATCCCGGTCACTCAGGTCTGCTGACCAGCTGCTCCTGGTCATTCCACGGAGTAAGAGGAAGCTACGAGGAGACAGGGTCTTCTCTGTTAGTGCCCCTAAGTTATGAAACGCTCTGCCTTTACACATTCGACAAGCTCCCTCACTGTCCATTTTTAAAACCCGTTTGAAAACACATCTCTACTCATTGGCCTTCAACCCAACTGAGACTTGATTTTACTTCATTTTTATTGATTTTTACCTGTTTAACTTGTCATTTTATTGTATTTTAAATTGATTTTTTAGTTCACTGTGTGTTAGTTTTGTGGTTCTGTTTTTAATGCTTTCTTTTATCTTGTTTGTAGCTAGTGTCCAGCGCTTTGTTTCAGCTGTGGCTGTGTTAAAGCGCTTTATAAATAAAGCTGATGATGATAATGATGATGACTCACTATGCATTTCTTTGAAAGTTAACACTATAACCACCTCAAAACAATTATTTGTTTGCTCGAAATTATAGTAAAGATGTGTCTCAGTTTAACTTTTCTTTAATAAATGCACTTTAATGGTCAAATCAGCTGCATTTCACCTGGGCGGCGCAGCGAAATGCAGCTGTTTTGACATTTGCTCCGGAACAAGATGAAGGTGGCTTGGTATTGCAAGCCAAGTGTATCATTAATAGCCACTTTTACATATTAAACCAATGCAGACATGTTCCTGTTTTTAGTTTTCTACACCGCCTTATAATCTAGCAGGTTTTTTTTGCTACTTTTTCTTTCTGACTGTCCTTTTGGTTGCCATTTTATTTTAATTTGTAAAAAAAAAAAAATGGTATGCCTCTTTTATGATTGTCTATTGTTGTCATTGCTATCCACTCTTTGTTAAAGAAATCAGGTCTTGCTTGTAAATGAGTCCCTGTGGTTCAGTGGGATTAACCTGAATAAATAAAGGTTGTATGAAAATCTGGGCTTGCCATATTCGTCAAGGGCCCTCTAGTGGCTGAAAATGGTAGTGTTCAATATTTTCCATGTCAAAATGAATGAAATCATCAGCTCTCAGCAAACAATTGACAATATGAAAAACAATATGAAAAAGTTTGGTACTGTAGATGAAAAAGTATGTTACTGTATATGAAAAAGTATGGTATGAAAAAGGGACCAGTCACCAGACTGACTACTTAATTGAGAGACTTTAAATAAAATTGAAACGCAATGAATGACACAAAGCTTGTTGGGTTTTTGACAGGCAAGTAATCCACGTGTTTGCTCTTTATGTCACATTTACTTTCCTTTTTTTTTTAAGCTAAATTGATTTAAATTAAGTTAGGCCCAAATTAAGGTTAGAAATAATTTCTCAGTTTCCTCTTGTGAATTGTAGGCTTGCAGCTTGAAATTTGAACATGTTCAAATAAATTGTGCTACAGTTTCTCAATGTTTGTCACTGATCCATCCCAAGAGTGCTCGGGAACTTAGAAGTGACTCTCTGCAAAACCCCGTTAACCAATTCCAAGACATTGGATGATTTCCAGTTGTCCAAAGAGGCAAAAAGCGACATCAACAGTTTTTGTGAGTCTGTTCTTCACACACACTGAGGAAACCTGCATCTTTCAGTCTCTTCCTGTCAGCTGTTTAAAGCCTTCATGGCTTTTGATGGTGCTGCTTTCACACTTCTTCATCCACATTGCCCTCATTTCCATTTACAGTAGTGCTGCAGCTAAGCATTATTGCCCAGAAGGCAACATTTGGTACCCTCAGGGACAAAGAAACAGCAGCAGGATCTCTTGTTTCTGTTTGTAAGGTTCACGGGATGAAAGCAGCTAAATTAAGAGACCTGACATGGACAAGATTGTTTTGTCCTGTTTTTTTTTATGTAACAGTCACTTTATAACACTGCTGAAACAATAACTTATAGCACACAAGTCTGTTCCTCATCTTCCTGATTCTGCAGCAGTCCCATAGCTCCATAACTCATCCTTCTATCCCCTAAACTCATCCATGCCCTGACATCGTACCTCCTTCAGGCATCAACATACTCAACACACTCACACAAATTACATGTGGAGGAGTACAGATTATATTTACAAAACATACACTAGAATATAATATTCAGTGCCCACTAAGATAATAACACAAATACTTCACTTATTAAACACTCAAATAACCCACTGGACTTAAAAAAAAACCTGTAAATATTCTCTCTGATTTGCAGAAGGAAAGACATTACTTACCATCCTCTGCCTGGAGTCGAAACAGAATGAGCTCCACGGCACAAACACAAACACACTCGCTCACACAGACACACATTTTTACACTAACTGCTTGAGAGAGCGAGAGAAAGCAAGCCTGAGCAGGAGAACCAAGAAGGGACGGCTGGGTTGTGAAGGACGCACAAGAGTGCGAAAGAGCAGCGAGCAAAGCAAACAGCCGGACGACGATGATAAGGAGGAAGATGTACTGTTTACGACAGCTGCACATGTGTACGCATGACGGAGGTTTGTGGCTCCAGATGTTTCTGTGTTGGTCCAAGGAAATTTGGTTCTTTCTCACATTGTTCCTGTCCCTTATCTGCCACTCTCATTTATTTGAAGTGACTGAAAGAGGAAGGGGCAAAGTCCAGGTTGAGGTCCGTATCTGGATGAATACAGTTTGACAAACAACAACAACAACAACAACGCAGCATGCAGCACAAGCCTAACTGTCCAAACAGTAACCGTGTGTGCAGTTTCTTCACCTCTTGTCTTCAACTCATTAGCTCCCTGTCCCCTTTCTCTCTCTGTTTTTCTCATTTCCACTCCTTTCTTTTCTTCTTTTCCTTTATTTTCACTCACGCCATCATAAATCCTCAACACCTTCAGCGAGCAAGGAGACGAGGAGTCACTTTTACGAGCTTTAGAGCATTGGAAGAGGACAATGATGACACATAACTAGTTGGTGCCTTGGCTGAGGACGCGCAGACCCGAACAATGAATCAACAGTCAATACAGTCGAGTAAAAACAAACGTGAATAATTTCAGGAGACGTCAATGTCATATAACAAAGTCTTGTGTGCTGTTTCTGCAGGGGATTAAACCCTAAAAGTTGGGGAAGAGCTGAAAACTGTGCAGAACACAGAGCAAGGAGTTTAATGTCATGGTATAAAAGAGAAAAAATGCACCAGGTGATATTTTATTCTCCACATAAGTTGCAAATATTATTATTATTATTCAAGAATTGTTTCTATAAGAAAATTATAAAATATTTTATGTGAACGGTAAGATACTAGCAATAACAGCATTGTAAGAGGGGGACAGTTGAACACGGAGGCCTACATCCCTGTTTAATGATGGACGGATTCTTTTCACAAAGATGGCCTCCTTTAATAATAATATTAATAATGAATTCAATTTATAATGCACTTTTCATTAATAAAAATCTCAAAGTGCTAAGTCCTTTACTCCTCTCTCAAACCATCGTTCCTCTCTATCAAGGAGGAACGATGACTGAGTTTGTCACAGACTGAAGAAGTCTTTTTGATACAAAGAAGAATATGTCCAGACGACGACATTTATTGAGCCTGCATCAGGAAAATAATCTGTAAAGCTTTAGCGTAATATGGAAAACACATTTTGACCTAACCAATTCATATTTTCAATGGCAAAATAGGCAGGCTTATTTCATATGATATGATTTTCACGATTGTCTATTGTTGCCACTGTTGTCATCATTCTTTGTTGAAAACAGGTCTCTCTTGTAAATTAGTCGAGGCTGAATGGGATTAACCTGCCTAAATAAAGGTTGAATGAATATTACTTTCACACTAAAGTAATCTATCTTCCTTCCTTCCTTCCTTCCTTCCTTCCTTCCTTCCTTCCTTCCTTCCTTCCTTCCTTCCTTCCTTCCTTCCTTCCT
>JBBPBX010024034.1:0-40016 GCA_038048925.1 Garcialebias charrua
GCCCCCTTTTGGCCGCTTGTCACTGATGCCGGGTACCCACTGACGCGTCTGATGACGCGCACTGGGGGGAGGCAGAGGGTCAGTTGTTGTGTTTTCATGCTGCTGGCAGATAAAATCAGCAGCACGTGACCCCCGTTCCTACTGGAGTGGGTTTTCTACGAGCCGAACTGCAGCTCCGACAGTCTTTGTTGAGATTAAAACTTTTTTTATGTTTGGGGTGATCCTACGCTGGAGCGGACAGCAGCAACTGTAAAAATGTCAAGTTTCTTACCGGAGTCTGGTTCCAATTCATGGAGGCTCGATGGGGTAAGTTTAAAAAGTCCAAAAAAAGTCCCGTTGTCGTTGTGTAATCACATAGCAGAGGCTCTCCCGATTGGTTGTTGCGATGCGTCGAGCAACATCGAGCCGCAAAATATCAACTTTTCGATCCGACGCTGCTCAACGCGTAGGTTGCTTCGGACGCGCGCGTGCGCGGAAAGGAACTGCCGCCCGCGCCGCTTCAAACACTCAAAACGCGCCGTTTCACGATACGCCACTCCTCGACGCGTCTCCACATAGACTTTGCATATAAACCGGCCGCTTCCGCCGCCCGACACGGGTCCAGTGGGTAACCGGCATCAGGGGAGACGTGCTTTGAAGGGGGGGGGGGGGTTATGTGATCCCTCACACCACGTCTGCAGGAGACACGGAGACTCCTGCACGCCACACAGCTGAGAGGAAGCGTCCTCACAAGACTCCTACACAAGAGGAGGAGCAGCCTGTTCACGCATCGACCACAGGAGGTCGCTACACCTGCAGGACTCACGTAGGAAGAGCCTGCAGGACACACTGAAGGGTGGACAGATCCCACCTTGACCACAGGGGTCGCTGTGGGACAGAGATTTGAGGAGGCTACTCACATTTTCCAGCAGATAAAAAGACTGTTTTATGTTGCTGTCAATAACCCGGACCCTCATTATAAACATAAGTCATACTCTATTATTGAAGACATTATTATTAACAGTCCCTGTTCTGTACTTGACTCAGGTTTCATCCAGATTTTTACTTTGGCTAAAATGGTACAGGACGAGACTAAAGCTACGATGGAGGGCGCTGACACTGCATGCTCTGTAGCAACAGAGGGCGCTGCTCCCAAAACTTCAACATAGGGTGCTGTCCTGCCTGTGGCACCAGAGGGTGCTGTCCTGCCTGTGGCACCAGAGGGTGCTGCGTCCACATCGCCTACAGAAGGTTCTACCTCCGCATCATCCACAGAGGGCGCTGCGTCTCCAGCATCGCCTACAGAGGGCGCTGCATCACCAGCATCGCCTACAGAGGGTCCTGCCTCCGCATCGTCCACAGAGGACGATGCGTCACCAGCATCGGCTACAGAGGGTCCTGCCTCCGCATCGTCCACAGAGGACGCTGCGTCACCAGCATCGCCTACGGAGGGTCCACTCACCGTTGACGCCTCCACGTCACCGCTGACGCCTCCACATCGATGGAGGGTCCTCTCACTGCTGATGCCTCCACGTCAATGGAGGGTCTACTTGTAACGTTTGAGGTCTGCACAACTCACGTTTCCTGTCCAGAGGGGTCTCAGGAGAGAGCCCCTCACTTTACCTGTTCTGGGTAGGCCCTGGAGGGTGCCACCCACATCCACTGCTGTCCAGAGTTCTCGCAGCCAGAGGGCACTGCCCTGCCTCTCTGGCTCCAGAGGACACCGACATACCTGAAACTCTCATTCCAGTCTTGTTTCTGTCTGAAGGGCCTGATGGACGACCTCTCAACCGCCTGCCTGACCGGCCCCGGCTTGATGGATGGTGTCCTGGCCTCCCGTCTGATCTGTTCTCGTCTGACGTCTCAATGCCCGAAGACGTCTCGTCTGACGTCTCAACGCCCGAAGACGTCTCGTCTGACGTCTCAACGCCGCTCGACGTCTCGTCTGACGTCTCAACGCCGCTCGACGTCTCGTCTGACGTCTCAACGCCGCTCGACGTCTCGTCTGACGTCTCAATGCCGCTCGACGTCTCGTCTGACGTCTCAACGCCGCTCGACGTCTCGTCTGACGTCTCAACGCCGCTCGACGTCTCGTCTGACGTCTCAACGCCGCTCGACGTCTCGTCTGACGTCTCAACGCCGTTCGACGTCTCGTCTGATGTCTCAACGCCGCTCGACGTCTCATCTGACGTCTCAACGCCATTCGACGTCTCGTCTGACGTCTCGTGGCTTGGCGCCACTGCGTCGCATGATGGGACTCCTGTTCTGGGTGGACCCTGGAGGGTCCCACCCTCGTCTTCAACTGTCCTGAGGCCTACTCACCAATGGAAGCTCATGCTCGATGGGTGGCCCCGGGTCACCCGCCTGATGTGTCTCTGCAGGATGGACGGCCTCCCGGTCGTCCGCCAGATGGGGTCCTATGCGATGGACGGTCTCCCGGTCGCCCACCTGAGGGGTCCTTGCCCAAGGTCGACGTCTTGGCCTCGATGTTTGGGCGCTCGTTAGTTTTCTGGTTTTGCTTTTGTGTTTAGATTTAGTCCCAGGCCCTGTTCCTATCGGTTTTTGGTTTGTTGTCCTTGTGTTTTGTCCCTGTCCTTGTGTTTTCTCGTGCCCGCCGTCCCTACGGTTCCTCCCTCTGCCCGCCCTGTTTTTTTGGGGGGTGTTCTTTGGGGACACCGGGGGGCGTCTTTGTGGGGGGGTACTGTCAGGATGGCTCCCTCTGCTGGTCCTTCATGTAATATGTTCAGTTTGCTCCTGTGTTTTAGTTTGATTAATCCCCAGGTGTTTTGTGTTCCCATGATTAGTTCCTCACCTTTATATTCTGGGCTCTCCTGCTTCTCAAGCAGGGGAGCATTAAGTGTAATGCCTACACCAGCATGGTCGGATGTCCTGTTCAGTTAAGTGCCTTGTTTTTGAGTTTTTGTAAATTAAAAGACTGTTTTTGCTACACTCTTGGAGTTCTTGCTTGCACTTGGGTCTCAACCACACCCTGACCCTGACACCCAGCTCTACCTGAGTTGACGTACAATCATTCTTTTTCCCTTTGACTGCCTGACTGAGGTAAAAACTTGTTTGGCTTGAAACGTCCTGATAAAACATGTTATTTATAGCCCCAGCGGAAACCGCAGCACTTCTCCTACAAATCTGAGCAGCTTGGAGTCGTTTGAAAAATCTTGTGTAAAACAATTTGAGGGGGATATTTGATTCAAATGTAATTAATTCTGTAGCAAAATGAGTATACTTGACTGACTTTCTACAACCTTATGATCCATCCAAACCCCTTAGATCAGAGGTATGCAACCTTTACGATCAAAAGAGCCATTTCTGCTCCTTTGTTCACTACATTTCATGTCCGGAGCCATAATACCTGTTACAACTGTGCTCATCAACTGGTGGCCCACGGACCACTTTGAGTTTGTGGGAGGGCGCTTCTCTGGCCAGTATGGGTGACAAAACTGATAAGACTGAAAATAGCAAATTATTTTTAACATAAAAAGGCGTTCAATACAGAAACAACTGGACTTTATTTGTAACAGAAGAAATTTTGCTTCTCATCCAAGTGGCTTTCTCAATTTTCTGCTCTTTGAATTGAGAAAGCTCCTCGGATGTATTTATTTACATATAACACATATTTATTTTGTTGAAGATTATTGCTTCTTTAAGACCATTTTGCGTAACAGAATGAGATGCTTCTTTTTGTTCAATGAAGTCAGAGTAAATACAGCTGGTGCTCTTTGTTGTCCAAGGTGTTACTGTAACGGAGTACAGTTCAGACACATAGAACTGCAGATATGCTTGATCTGCTTTCAATGATGACGTGTCCCTAACAATCTGCCATTCATTTTTTTTTTTTTTTAGACAAAAGCCTCCTTAAACCACATGCAAAACTGGCTCTGACTTACAGAACTGATACTTTGAGGAAGTTTATTATTTCACATTTTATTGTGTACAGGCTCTTAGATGTCAGTGCCAGTACAGCCCTTATCCAGCGGGGCCTAAAGACGCACTGCCGGAGCTTTAGATTTGGTGCAGGAACTGAGTTGAGCCACCTGATGAGAGACAGAAAGAGGCTCTGGCTGAGTCAGCACGTCCACTCTGTATCGGGTCATTTGGATTCCTGGGACACCAGCTGTTCAATTATCGTTAATTTGAAAGGCAGCGGCGTATCTGTGGGCTGCTCCGCTGACAGGAAGACATGAGCACGATGGAATGAAAGATTTGAACTCTGCAGATTAAACCAAAACTTTGTGAAATTCCTCCTCCCTTTCATGTTGCAGTGGTATCATCAGGTTGACAGTTTTGTGTGCTTGGCCTCCTTCTTGTTCTCCTCGTTCGCCTTACTCCTCCTCAACTTCCTCCCTAATTCTTGTTTCCCTTTATTTCCAATGATCATGATTCCAAAGAATGTCTTTCTGCAAGTGTTTAACACACCAGTCTTTGAAGCAGAGTCCAAATGGCTGCATTTGTCTGTGCTTTGTTGTTTAAAATGCTGGCTGTATTAAATCACCTCCCGGTTCCCGGCCTGTGTGCTTCATCTCCAAAACTCCATTTACAATCTCCAGGAGGAAGGCCTGTTGAGCACTTCTGAGGATGTTAAGGGACTTGGCATATTTACACACGTTCTTAATGGAGTTCTATTAGAAGCGTGACACTTTCAGTACTGATTTCTGTTGCTTTTGGAGCGTTTTCTCCTCTGCGTATATCATTGCAGCGGAGACGGGAGCTGACTGAAGGAGAGCGGTTTGCTTTTTTGTCGCTTCCAATAACTGGAAATGTAATTCCTGAGCCATTTCTTCTGTTTAATCTAAGTCTAAACACATGTTTCCAAGTTGGAAATGACAAGAAAGAGCTTTAGATGACTTGTTTAAAGACAACATAAATGTACACCTTGAGTTATTTCTTTATAAATTAAAAGCCTAGCATTCTTTGCAGGAATGTTAATTATTTGCTGTCTCTTTATGCGAGACATTTAGACTAAAACCATCTTATGTTGAGGAATAACAGAGTTGTAGTCATGTTGCTCAGACATTAAAAATAACATTATGTACTGTCTTATATGGGATGTCATTGGTAAAGTTACACAGTCAAAAATTAACGTAAATATTTTGGTTTATTTAGCCTTTAATAAGAAAAAAATAGGGGATTTTTTCAGTCATATTTTCACCATGTTATTCATTCATTTATAAATATCACAGTTCCAAACTAAATATTTAATTTACAAGCTAAATATTTAGCTTACAATCTAAATACCGGTACTTAACTTGCAAGTTAAATATTTAGTTAGTAAACTAAATATTTATATGTCAATTAAATATTTAATTTCCAAGCTAAATTATTATTTTCAAAACTAAACATTTAATTTCTCAACTAAAATGTGTTGTCCAAGCTAAATATTTAATTTCCAAACTAAATATTTAATTTCTAAGCTAAGCATTTCATTCCTAAACTAAATATTTAAGTTACTAATAGCTCAGATCCAAATATTTATTTTCCAAGCTAAACATTTAATTTCCAAACCTAATTTGCTAACTAAATACATTATTTAGCTTGGACCTAAATATTAAATTGCAAGTTAAATGTTTAGCTTAGAAATTAAATGTTTAGTTTGGTAATTAAATATTTAGCTTGGACAATAAATATTTAGTTTGGAAATTAAATGTTTACTTTTGAAAATAAACATTTAGCTTGGAAATTAAATATTTAATTTACACCTAAACATTTAGTTTACTAACTAAATATTTAACTTGCAACTTAAGTATTTAGTTTTCAAACTAAATATTTAGCATGTAAATTAAATATTCAATTTGTAACTATGAAGATACATTATAAATGTATGAATATCATGGTGAAAATATGACTTGGATTTTTTTTTTCTTATTAAAGGCTAAATAAACCAAAAATATTGCTGTTAAGTTTTGACTGTGTAACTTTACAAACAGCCCCCTAGGCTCATGTGAATATATAATAATAATATTAATAATAATAACAATAATAAATTTAATTTATAATGCACTTTTCATTAACAAAAATCTCAAAGTGCTACAAAGTGCAACTAAAATCAATTATTTATATATATATATATATATATATATATATATAAATAAACACATGCTAAGTGTAACAATGTCTTAGTCATGAAACTCACACCTCCTTTTAACAGATCAACTAACTTTGTGCACATGAGATGACAGTGGTGCATTTTTACATTTAATCCCCAAACTTTTCCGTTTGATTTCTCAGTAATGAGCGTACAGGAGTGGAGTTGATTGTCTTACAGAGGACACATTGAGTCTGTGTGGCCACACCTTTGTTTTACAGCTATGACATAAATAGTAGTTTATCATTACCAGTCTGTTGTCCTGTTGCATCTGCATGCAGGCCTGATTTAGAAAGGACATTAACTGGGATCCATCTGACAAGTTGAATGCTAGCCCTTCTTGATGGAATGCATATCACCCATCGCCTTTCATACCAGTTTTAAGATCATCTTATGCTGAGAAATTAGGGAGTTGTGTCATTTTGGTCAAATCCAACAAATAATGTACAGTAATGCTAAATGAATTAGTCTCAGCTACTACACCACATTTTAGTATACTGTATCTATAAAATTTAACATCATAGCTTCATTCATTCATAGTTTCATTAAATTTAATTCAATGGCTTGTGAGGCACACACAGACACAGGCTGAACAATGTTTCTTATTTGCTGATGATATCTAATTTACTCCTAAAAATGTATGCGTTCAATGTAAAAGTGCTTAAAACAACAAAGAAGATCTGGTCCACTTTAAATTATTTTGTTTGTTTTTCAACTTGTGCTTTTGTAAACAATCTAATGACGGTTTTCTGCATTTCACATTTTTCTTTAGGCAAAAAGTTATAATAATACAGAATACATTCAATAAAATACTGATTTTCACCATCCATATACTATTTATTAATTTATTTAAATTAAGAATGGAAAACAAGACGGCAACAACAGATAAGCTAACCTGGAAATAAAGGAGCTCTCTTGTAACTGCTGGTGTTGTGAAGAAAGATGAGTCAGTCTTATCAGCCCCCCTCCCCCATGCAACCTTCACCTCAGCTCTCTGCAGCCTGGTATCTGTCTTTTGTCAAATGGCTCCCCTAATTTTATGACTTTACCACCCTTTGTGAGCGTCTCCTCACCTGTGATAGCGTTCAAAGGTGCATCCAGCAAAAGATAACAGTTTACAGTAGTTAATTGGTAATTAAATGACAAGATGTCCTTGTAAAACTCAGCTACCTGTGTTGTACCAATTGAAAAAAACAAGAGTTTCACAGACTTAAAGAATTTCATTGGGTTTTAAAGTGAGCATTTGTTTGCTTTAAAAATGTTTACAGGCTTGCTGGCATAACAGAAAGACCTGTAAAAAGAAATGACACGACATCGTATCCTGGGGCTGCTCATGAAGCAAAGCAGCAAAAGTTAAATAAGAGATTCCTCTTTAATATTTAAATAAAATGTGTGAATTTATAGACGTGGGCCTATTTGGTTGTTCAAACTGTAAAGGTCTATATTTTCTACATAAACCTGACATGAATTTTGGCACTGTGTTGTGAATTACTCTCAGCTATGCTTACACCTAACTTTGCTTACCCAGGTATCTATTCTTGGAACCATTTAATTTTCATTTACAAGCTCCCCTTAGGCCCCATCTTTGGGAAAGTTAACATCTTCTATTTCATTTATTTGCAGATGACACCCAGATCTACCTGAGTTGACGTACAGTCATTCTTTTTCACTTTGACTGCCTGACTGAGGTAAAAACATCCTAAATTTCAACTACACTTACACTTTACACAGCAGTCAGAGGACCTGTCCTGGAGCAGGAACACTGCATCACTGGCCAAGAAGGCTCACCAGCGCCTCTACTTTCTTCGCAAGCTGAAAAGAGCTGGAGCACCAACCACCCATCATGTGCACCTTCTACAGGGGTGCCATAGAAAGTGTCCTGACCAGCTGCATCACGGTGTGGTTTGGTGCATGTACTGCATCCTGCCGCAAGAGCCTCCAGCGCATCGTGAGAGCAGCTGAGAAGATCGTCGGCACCTCCTTCCCCTCACTACAGGACTTACACAGCAACCGCCTCACTCGGAAAGCCCTCTGCATGGCAGGTGATCCCACACACCCACTACACAGCTGCTTCAGCCTGCTGCCATCAGGGAGGAGACTGAGGAGTCTCCAGGCTCGAACCAGCAGACTGACGCCAAAAATACACTACATGCGTTCCGGCTCCGCCCCGCTCCGGTCCGACCTCCGCAGCAAATACGCACCCATTATAATCAATGACAGAATTTACACTGGCTCCGCACGGCGGCAGCGAGCTGCGGAGAGCGGACGGCAGTCCGTCAAAATTAGAAATTTTTCTATTTCTGCCGGACGCCGGAGATGTGCCGGAGTCAACTTTTGAAGATTACGTCGCACCAACAGGAAAAGGAACGAGCACAACTTCCGTATTTACAAAATAAAATCACCACGGGCGGACAGGGAGCGCTTTTCCTGCAGCCCACAGTCCACCAGGGAATATTTAAAGCCTCGCGCACCCAGGTAGGACCTGAATTCATTCATTTCAGCCATCGAGTGAACGGAGGAAGAAGCGATTACTTGACTTTTGGCAAAAAAACAAAAGAAAAGGCCCAATCAGCGATAAAGAAGGGGAATTTAACTCATTTGTGTAACATACAAAACAGTACGGCGCTGGGGAAGTTTATGGTCAGACACCGCTCAAGCGTACGCGGTCGTAAAAAAAGAGCTTTGCGCGTTTGTGCCCGAGGGGCCACGCGGGGGCTACGCTTTTGCCACAGCGTACATACGTAGTACAGAGGCGTATACGGAGTACGCGTAGCTCTATTGGGGGCTTTCCCCCCCCCTCTCTCTCTCTCTAAAAACGGCGCTGTGTGTGTGTGTGTGAGTTTGATTAGGTTCTATTTGGGGTCTTCAACACGTTTACACACCAGGTGTGTGTGTGTGTGTGTGTGTGTCTGTCTGTACGCGTGCGCGCTGATCAGCAGCCAGCTGTCCATTTATTTATCACTGAGGAAATATTAAAAATGACACGACACGACAACTTGTACACGTCTGACATCTGTCCCACAATAAATACGTGGCGGTCCTGTTCAGCTCAGCTCCACGCCTCTTTTGGAGCCGCGCTCCGGCTTCATATATGAACACGTTTCTGTGAGCGGGACCTGCCCGCCTTCAACTGTGGTCTTATGAATGACCCGAGGAGGGTTAAAGCCGGACTGGTCTGTGTGGGAATAGTGCGGGTTTGACTTGTGAAAGGGGCTAATGTAACATTTTTTTGTTGTTATCTACCTGGATGATTGAGCTTACAACCCTTTTTTCTGAACCACTTTGGCCTTGGTGTCCTCGGGCTGTTTCTGTGAGTAGCAAGTTGGCCATCTGGCCTAAAACGTTTGACTGTTGTACATGAAGATTGATTGTTTTTGATGGGTGTGTTTTGCACGTTTTAAAAGCCTACTTCTGAGATTCCAACAGGAGGTTGTCTTGAAACACAGCAGTGAAGACTACTCATGGGACGGATCTGGTTGACAGGCCGTTGACTGATGAAGTCCTTTGGATGGGGGCGCGAAAGGTTTCTCCTTTAAAAAACCTGGTCCAGATGACATGATTTAACCTTTTTTAATATACATTTTTATGTTATGCTTCGGGAGTTTGTGTCAATGTTCTTAGACAGGATTTACTTAAATGAATTCATATGATTAATGATGAAAAGGTTGAGCTAGCGAAAACAAAAGCCTTCTAAAGTTATGTTGTGTAAAAATACATAAATAAATGATCTCTTGCTCTAAGGCTGACAGTTACCAGACTGTGTCCATACAGACAGCTCTTCTTCTTCTGCTGTCGTAATAAGCAGCAGTCAGTTTTCACACAGCTCTAAACCCATCTAATTACATTTTAAGCAGCACTGCCTGGTTGAAATACCTCCAGTAATTAGTTTTGTTTTTTGCACTCTTCCCATAATCTTCTCCTTTTGTGAGCGGGTTCGGACCACGAGTTGAGAAGTGAAACACTGACTTGGTAGCGTGGAATGAATCAAACGAAATCTGACGTAGCTGCATGTAAGAATAGATCGACTCCGTCTACAATTCTTTCCATCCACCCACACATGCATTCTCCCAGACCACCTGAAATGTGTTTTGCCGGTTGTTTCCTTTGATTAGGAGTGTTATGGGAGTGTTGTACAAACACAAAAGCTGTCCAGACTGTTTTACCGTGTTTATTTGTGGTACCACCTGTGTTTCCATACAGAAGAATGAGCTTGTGATGAGGAACACAGAGCGTAAAGGAAGTCTAATTTGTGTTTGCCGAGAGTTTGACTGGTCATCCGTGAGCAGAAAACATGCCTCTGACAGTGCATCTTAATCTGGTTCTCGTTTAAAGAGACCTGCACATACTCAGCTTTGTATGATGTTTAATTTATTCGAAATGTCCAAGGCCAGTCTATCACAGGACGTTCAGAGGACATCCCCCCCCCACACACACATCCCAGTGCGCCTGCCTGTCCTCTTCTCATCTCTTCCCTCTTTGTCAAATATTTATGGCTGATGGCAGATAAGATTATTTCAGCGTTGGACCTCTCAGTGCCAGCTGCTTCAGACCTTTGCTCACAATAAAGTCCATGATGCGTCCCAGACCGAGGGAAGATTGTTTATTTGGAGCTCATCCGACTAACTTTTGTTTGTAAGGGTCCCCAAGTGGTCCAGATCAAACATTTGCGTATATAGAGCACCCATGACTTATGGGAAAATAGCAAATTTTGGTCAGAAAAGAGCTAGAAATGCATACTTGTATCATTTATTTCATAAATATTCAACAAAACACGTTTTATTTAGTATGCATTCTTTTCTTTAGTATAAGCAGGGTAAATACAATAATAATCTTTTAAAAATAAAACAATTGTAAGGATTTACTTTGTTTTAATAAAAAATACTGTAAAAATGTATATGGGGACCCACCAATAGTAAACTGATTTGGAAAGCAGAAAGAAGATGATGATGAATTAGTTCAGCAGTACAATGAGCATATGCAATAAAGCCTTTACAACAAAGCAGAGGCAGATTTTATTCTAACTAAATTCCTTTTTGTTAAGGTCATTACTATTTTGGCACTATCAGAAACTTTCTGAAACTACTCTCAATTGCTTCCTCAATTTACTTTTTTTGCACCCATTTACCAATCGATCTACGTTCCCACCCTCATCTATGGTCATGAGCTTTGGGTTATGACCGAAAGAACAAGATCTCGGATACAAGCGGCTGAAATGAGTTTTCTCCGCAGGGTGGCTGGACTCTCCCTTAGAGATAGGGTGAGAAGCTCAGTCATCCGGGAGGGACTCGGAGTAGAGCCGCTGCTTCTCCACATCGAGAGGAGCCAGTTGAGGTGGCTCGGGCATCTGGTTAGGATGCCTCCTGGACGCCTCCCTGGTGAGGTGTTCCGGGCATGTCCCACCGGGAGGAGACCCAGAGGAAGACCCAGGACGCGCTGGAGGGACTATGTTTCTCGGCTGGCCTGGGAACGCCTTGGGATTCCCCCGGAGGAGCTGCTCCAAGTGGCTGGGGAGAGGGAAGTCTGGGCCTCCCTACTTAGGCTGCTACCCCCGCGACCCGACCCCGGATAAGCGGAAGAAGATGGATGGATGGATGGATGCACCCAACAGTGCTTTTGCTGATGCCACAATAGACAGCCACTAGGGCATAACAAATCCAGAAGTAAATCAAGTATTTCAACCATCTGCTGGAGTGACTTAAACTTCTTCTGGCGCTTTGGTTTACTGCAGAAGACTTCGAAGGTGCAGGGCATTTGGACAGCTTTAAAGGGATCCCCCACTACTTGCACATGTTGGCCGTAAAACATTGTTATTTATTTACCATACTAAAAGTTGTTGTTTGTGGCACACAAAAGTTCCTACTTACTATGTATGTTTATTACATTTTTCAACGAAGAACATCGTTATTTTACTGGTGCAGTGCATTCTGGGGCGATGACTAAAACACAAGGAGTCAAGACTAACATGTCATAATGCGTGACAATAAAGTTATGTTTTGTGTTAGTCCTTGTGCTGTTTTGCAACCATGATCAACTTGTGATATTCGGTATACAGAAGTCCCTCGATTATTGCAGGGTTTATGTTCCAGACTAGAGCTGTCATTTCTGACCAGAGCCTGAAGCCCATAATAATGTGCTCAATGTACGGACCAGGCCTATCTTGGGCTTGGTTATGATTTATGAATCATACAGCACAAATAAAACTAAATAAGAATGCACAATAAATAATTGTGTTAATCTACTTGTAGAGGAAGGAGGAGGAGGCAGGTCTGACCCATCAGTTGAAAGAGGTAAAAAAACAACAACATCCAGTTAAGCTCAGATGGGTCAGCTGATCAGCCGCCGTGCACACATCTGCACCTGCTGTCATCTGCAGTGAAGTAAGTAGCAGCATCTACAAGAGCCGAAGCGAGCAGCACGTTCAATTAAAATAGCCTTGTTCTATATTTTTTTTCCAATAATTTTGCTCTAAAATATTTTTGTTCAATTGTATAATAGCCTTGACTCGGTTCCAGTTTGGCAGATCTACCCTGCAGCAACAAAACCCGCCACCCCATCTAGGTCGATGTGCACGTGGATAATTGAGCTTCAGAAAGCTTCAGGATTATTTGCGACTTTCCTGCCAGTTCTGTCAGTTTAATAGATGGATCATTACTTCTGACTTTGCATTGCAAAACTTTCCCTCCATTTCAACAGAAAGCAGAGGCCAAGAGCACTGTTGGCTTCTGGGTGGTGTAGTTCTTTTGACTGGCGTCACAACATAAGGCTTAGAAAACTACAAAATATCAGCGCTTGTCCGAAGTAGTTTTCGTTAACTTTTTATCCTGTGCCGTCCCAATCATGAGTAATATTGAAGTTGACAATCGTAGAAAAACCAGAAAAGAGCGAGTCCTCCAAAATCGAACCGCAAAGTAGCGAGGGATTACTGTACCGGTATTAGCTCCTTACCCAATACGAATAGCTCTGGAGCTAAAGCCATCTAAACGGCGCTCTCCACTCATGCTGATTTTAGAACACTGGTCACGTGACTACGATTGCGCATCATCCACACTAGTAACACACATTGCAGCTGGTATGGTTTTAAATGGCAGCACGAGTTTCAGCTGGGTTTAAGAATGAAGAAAATCGAAAATGAAAGTTTTAAAATTAATTACACTAAGAGGACTACAGAAGATTGTGCATTCAGTACCTGCAACAGTGACTCAAGATACAGCTATCTTATGTGAAAGGGGTATTTTTGTCACTTTGTCCAACCCAAAGATGCAGCTAGTGAAGTCTGATTGCTGGATTAGAGTACAGGTAGTCCCCGATTTACGAGCGAGATCCGTTACAACGAGGCGCTCGTAAACCGGAAATCTCGTAATTTGGAACGGCCGCCATTTCGCTCGTAAATCCGGAAATCCGCTCGTAAATTGGAACGGTTTTCGCTAGCGCACCTAAAAACACTCTATTTTCATCTAAAAACTACTTTTGAGTGCATAAAAATGATCGGAAACGTGTGTTTATATGCTTAACTAGCTAACTGAAGTGAAAAAACACATGAAAACTCAGTATTTTTTTCGTTTTTTCCAAAAATGTGCAGCTCGTAAGTCTGGAACCTCGCAGATCAGAGCGCTCGTAAATCGGGGACTACCTTAATGGGATGAGTTGGATTTGGCCAGACACTGACATGAGTCAGTCACACTTGGTATATTGAACCAAAATCTCCACCTTTTTTTTATTAATTCCACATGCTTTCCAGTCCATATATTAACATGTAAGCTAAAAGGCTAAAGTGAGGCCCTTCCAAAGACCAGCTAGGCTGTCCTCCATCTGCAGGGCAGCTCCAGACTGCTGTCAAGCATACTGTACGTACTTTCTGTGATTAATGTGTGGTTGTGTGCTAAGTGTTGTCATGTATTGCTCTGTGGTTCAAGCGTAATAAAATTTAGCTTTACATGGGCCCACAACCCAAATTAAGACAAGTGGCAGATAATGGATGGATGTGGAAAGTAGCAAATATATTAAAAAATCTACAATGTGTAAGACACTACATGAGAACATGGTTTGATCCAGATGCTCACTGCGAACAGCTTGTGACAGAACATGGAGCTGTTTGCAGTTTGTATATATCTAACAAGGCTAAGTCAGGTCCTCTGGAATGAGAATCCATCCAGAGGAGCTGACTTAGCCTTGTTAGATTTTTCTACCTGGATATTGGTGCAGCTGTGGCTGAGTGCTTAGAGCAGTTGTCCTCCACTGGGAGAGCTGGGGGCTCGATTAAACCAGCAGTCATATGCATGCTGAAGTGTCCCTGGGCAAGACACTGAACCCCGCATTGCCTCCGACATGTTTCCCATCTGTGTTTGAATGTGATCCAAAGCACTGATTAATCTGTGTATAGATCTAGTAGAGTGTTGTATGAATGGGTAAATGAGACACAGATTGTAGTGTAATGAGTATCTTGATAAGATAGAATGATGCAACATAAGTACAGTCCATTTATCCATTTACTTTTTTTTTTATTGAGCATGCATCAATGTTTGCAGTATAATCTCTCACTCCATGTTAGTATTTGCAAGCAGCAGAACAAACACCGGCTTTACTGTCCAACTCTCACTTTATACATTCAGTCTTCATCATTTTCAGATGCAGACCGAGTCATTTCTTCATTCTCCTCTCCGTCAATGTATTCTGGTTCAAATGAAAGTGCTAAATGTAGGACAACGTCTGAAATTACCATTCAAGTTCGTACTGGACTATCCAGTCTACATCATTTACCATGGGGACATCCTTGTAACATCATCCATCCATCCATTTTATTTATCCAATTCTTCCTTTTTGGGTCGCGGGAGGTCACTGGTGCCCATATCCAGCAGTCTATATGTGAGAGGCGGGGGACACCCTGGACAGGTCTCCAGTCCATCACAGGGACTAATAGAGTCAGACAAACAAGACAAACAACCATTCACTCTCTCTCTCACACCTAGCAACAATTTAGAGTTACCAATCAGTCTAACATGGATGTTTTTGGTCTGTGTGAGGAAACTGGAGTACTCAGAGAAAATCCACACATGCACAGAGAGAACATGCAAACTCCACTCAGAAAGGCTCCCAGCCGGGATTTGAACCAGGGCAACCTGCTCGCTTATAGACAGCAGCTCCACCAACTGCGCCACCGTGCTGCCTCCTTGTGACATAAAAAAAAAAGTATGAATACTATACAGCCACCAGTATTTTTATATTCTTCTTTTTATAGCTGAAGCAAATATGGTCTGTTGTTCCAACTAGTGGGGGAAGAATGAGAACACTGCAAAACACTCATTACAGCTACATGTGGCACAGTAAACTGTAATGATGCCAAGATGCTGGCCTGCATCTGCTGGAGAACAAAGGACATACATTAAAATGTTTTATTTTACATGAATATTTCATTACATTTTATAAATTTAACTACATTTTTATATAAAATTAAAAAACATTCTACAAAACGCAAAATAAGTGATGTGATTAATTTTGTTCTTAATAATTTAGTGTAAATGAAAAACGCATGAGAAAATGCATAAAAACCTGCAGATTACCACCAAAAAAGCCATAAAATAGCAGAATAACAATTTTCTTAAAATTTCAAGAGTTTCCATGAACAATTATGAGTTAGGTTCTAAGGGAAAATCCCTGAATGACTGAGGCCGCGAACTCTGAACTGCGACTTTGTGGGGGTTAACTGAAAGACCACTGCTCTAATGATAAGCAATCTTAAAGTCGCAGAACTCACTGCACTTCTAACTATCTTGTCTCTGAGGATTACCAACCAGCCTTATCTGTAAATGCTGTGACATATTTTTTCTTTCCAAGGTTCTTATGTTTGGACCACAACATGCTGTTGCAGGGACAGCGCACTTTGACCCTGAGCTGATCCACAACACTTGTGTGTTAGTTTACATGCTGTCGGTCCTTGAAGTGTGTGTGCAGTGACAGAAATTTAAAGGAGCATTTTGTAATTCTATAATTGTTTTTATTTAATTGGAACAGGTGCACATCATTTTGCTTTGAGGACTATGTGTTTATAGGTTTAACATTAATAAAACAGAAATGATTGAGCACACAATCACCAACTCCTCTGGAAAGTGACATGCTGCTTATGTCTCATCTCAATAAATAAAAACTGGATAGTAAAAAGTAAAACATGCCCTGCATTTTTTTCTCTATTGCCAGAGACTTGGTGATCACATGGTTGTTAATGGTGGTTTGAAAAAGACTGAACACTTAATAGTACGAGTTATTTAGCATGACTGTAAACATCATTAAGCAAGCAAACATTTCCAACAATGTTCAGTCAGGTCATCTGGATGGTTTCTTTTTTTTGCTGAGACATTTCGTCTTTCATCTAAAGGACTTCCTCAGTCATGTCCAGATGACCTGACTGAACTTTGTTGGATTTTATACTTGGATTATTGAGCATGAACTTTGGTGCAAGCAGACATTTATTTGTCTATAGCTTCATATGACGGGAAACCTCGTTGTGGCTTTGAACACAAAGCCAATCATGTATGTATGTACTATTTCTGTTTCTGTTTCGTACATATACATTAGTCAGTGTGTTACTTTGTCTTTATTTAGGATGGTGTGATGAAATGTTAGGGCTAATCCAGCCGAGCACACTGCAACCTGTCATCTTCGAAGTGACAAAGACCTCCTCACTGGAGTGGAAAATTAATCTGCCTTAACAGAAGACCATCTGGGCTTTGTGGTCAAAATTGTTACAATTTGTGAAAAAGTCCTCTTAAAACAGCTTTATTTACCTGAAATAAACCTGGAATTTCTGAGGCTCCATAAACAGTTTGAAAGCACATAGTGCAACAGACGGAAAGAAAAGCAAACAATGTGGGGGATATTATGAAGATGGGTTTCAACTGCAGACAAATCCAATACAACCCCTGCAAGAAAGAAAAGGGCACAATTCAAGGGTGTGCAGCATTGTCAGCATAGTAGTTCCTAATCATATCTTTCAGTTTTATCCTGCAGCTCTTCTAATCGTCCTCAAGCAGAGTTCATATGATAATAACTGTATGCATCTGCATGTTCAGAAGCAATATGAGGCAATAAGAATTGCCAATCTTATCAGTTGTGTACAGGATTGTCTTTCAAGTGGAAAAGAAGTGCACAAAGATATGGTGCTCTTTGTTGTGCCAGCAGAAGGATATTCACTACTGATGATCTGGACTTTATTCTTTATATTCAAAATTATCTTGTGAATCTTAACAGTTTAACAACACCAGTGGTGCCCTCTTATGGTGAGCAGGCCAAAAAACAAATATGGTAATCATGATGTGCTAAGTCGTTATCAGGGCTACTGTCTGCTGATTTCTTAAGTGACTTTGAACCTCTTTACCACTTTAGTTTCCTATTTAATAATCTCTTGCGCCATGTGTATCTGTAAAATAAAGACTACCGTACCTAAGATGTTATCAGTGTCATTAGAGCAGGAAAAGGAAGAATTGTTGAAAGATTCCAAGAAAAACCAGCAGCACTTCATTGTGACAATGAACAGGGCTTTGTGTGATTCAGTTTAATGCTACTAAAGGAAAAGTTCAAGCGTCTCACGATCAAACAGGGTCATAAATATAGTTAATAGTTTAACTAGAGTTTTCAGATCAGAAGAACATTTACATACTTATTAGACATTCTTCCTAGCAGTACTTTGTTTTTGTCTGTGCCCCTTTCTTGTCCTATCAAACCCCATTCAAAGCAGATGGCTTCCCATCCTGAGCCCGGTTTTGCTCGAGGTTTGGACTGTCTCAGGGATATCTGAACAGCCTGCATGTTGGGTCTTGTCTTGTATGGTAGTAGACCCAGCCTCTATATCTGTTGTGCTGAGAGCCTGTTCTTGTGTTGCCGTGACTCAACGAGGCTAGCCTGTATAAATAAAGGTTGAATGAATGAATGAATTAGTGCCTCTGTGCTGTCCTTCAGTCCAACCCTCTCTAGCCACTGGTAGGTTTTGCTGATTTCTGTCACTTCCTCAAACTGCCGATGATACATGGCGTGCAGGAGCTTATCAAAGTCAAAGTCAAAGTCAACTTTATTGTCAGAACTGCAATATGTACAGGAATATGTACTGCAATATGTATAGAACTACTGGCTGACCTAATGCCAAAGTTTGACTCTTGGCTTTTCTGTGGTGACTTCAACGTGCACACCTGCTGCCCAAGTAATCAGCTTGGATGTGAGTTTCAGGACCTCCTGGACTCTTTCAACCTGTCACAGTCGGTCTCGGGGGCCACACACAGTCAGGGTCATACACTCGATTTAATTATCTCCCACGGCCTACAAATACCTGCTGTGGAGATCCTGGACACCTGTATCTCAGACCATTTTCCCATATTATTCGAATTTTTCACCTCTCCTGCACCGAAAGCTATTCTCCCAGCACGTTTCTGTCGCTCTATCACCCCATCCACTCCAAGTGAGTTCACTGACGCCTTTAAGAGCACTGAATTCTGCTCTGCTGTCAGCCTGGACCCATCTCTACATCCTGAGGACTTCATCAGCTCCTTCCATCACACCTGCACAACGATCTTGGACTCCATCGCTCCTATCAAACAGGCATCTTCAAAGAACAAACCTTCACCATGGCTCAACGAAACGACGCGAGCTCTTCGACAACGTTGCAGAAAAGCAGAACGAAAATGGAAGCGCGATCGGCTTCATGTATCTCAAGGAATACTGAGAGACTGTCTCTGTGAGTATCATAATGCTGTGAAACAGGCCAAGTCACAGTACCTCTCCAATTTAATCTCCACCAGCTCCAACCGGCCGCGGACGCTTTTCAGCACACTCCAGTCTGTCATCAACCCATCTGTCAATGTTCTGAAAACTGCCACACAGTCTACCTGCGATGACTTTCAGAGCTATTTTGTCAACAAAATAGACTCTATCAGGCAGAACATTGTCAGTTCATCCAACACCATCCAGTCTTGTGCGTCTGCAATAACCACAGCTGTTTTTGACCAATTTGACCTGGTTTCACTCCCTCACCTCACCAAGGTGGTTCAGCAGATGAAACCAACTAACTGTTCTCTGGACATCATTCCCTCTAAAATGTTCAAACAGTCCTTTGATGTAATTGGTCCTTGTGTTTTGTCATTTATTAACAGCTGTCTATCTTCAGGTTTTGTGCCATCTGCTTTCAAACATGCTGTGGTCAGGCCTCTTCTCAAAAAACCAGGCCTAGATCCTACAGCTCTCTCTAATTTCAGACCAGTTTCACATCTGTCATTTCTATCAAAGGTCCTAGAAAAGATTGTTTTTATTCAACTTCAATCTTTTCTAGAACTCAACAACCTGTTTGAAAAATTTCAGTCAGGTTTTCGAGCTCGTCACAGCACTGAATCTGCACTGCTCAAAGTACAGAATGACATTCTTCTGTCCCTGGATGCAAAAAACCCTGCACTGCTGGTGATGTTAGACCTCTCAGCAGCTTTTGACACCGTCGACCATCAGGTACTAATCAACCGCTTGTCTCAGCAGGTTGGCCTCCAGGGAGCTGTGCTTGAGTGGTTCAAATCTTACCTGTCTGGGAGAACTTTCTCTGTCATGATAGGCGATCTGTCCTCCTCTTCATCAACCCCTCTGACCTCTGGCGTACCACAGGGATCTATTCTAGGGCCAGTCCTCTTCTCTCTTTACATGCTGCCATTAGGATCAATCATTGCACGTCATAACCTGTCTTTTCACATGTATGCAGACGATTTACAAATCTATCTGCCAGTCACTCCCAACCCCTCACTCAGTTCAAACACTCTTGTCAACTGCTTAAATGACATTAAGCACTGGCTCTCTCAAAACTTCCTCCACCTAAACACAGATAAAACTGAATGCATTTTATTTAGTGCACCTGGTGACACCAGCAACATCCTTCCCAGTCCCAGTGTTGGTTTCCCCCTCCCCCACTTCAACCCGGTGGTCAGAAATCTTGGAGTGCAGCTTGACTCCAACTTAAAGTTTGATAAACAGATCAGTTCTGTTGTCAAGACCAGCTTCTTTCAGCTCCGACTGCTCTCCAAAGTCAAGTCATTTCTCAGCCGTGGTGATCTGGAGAAGGCCATCCATGCCTTTGTGACCTCCAGACTTGACTATTGTAATGCTTTGTATGTTGGTATTAATCAATCCTCCATCTCCCGTTTACAGCTTGTACAGAACTCTGCCGCGCGCTTTTTGACCAACACACGAAAATATGAACACATCACTCCTGTCCTGTCCTCTCTACACTGGCTCCCGGTTCAGTTCAGGATACAGTTCAAGCTGCTCCTGTTTGTTTTCAAAGCTCTGAATGGACTTGCTCCTCTGTACATCTCAGAACTTTTGAAAGCCCATCAGCCCGGCAGAGATTTACGCTCTGCCAGTCAACACCTGCTGGAGGTGCCTCGCTCAAGGTACAAACAATGGGGAGACCGGTCATTTTCTGTTGCCGGCCCAAAAGCCTGGAACAGCCTCCCCCTTGAGCTGCGTGCCACCTCTGATCTGACTCTGTTTAAAACCAGACTGAAGACCCACTTGTTCAAAAAAGCTTTCAGTGTGTAAAAAAGCTTTCAGTGTGTAACTTTTATTACTTTTGGTAGTTTAGTATGTAGCATTTTTTATTTCCATTGCCTTTTTATTTCCACTTGCTCAAATAAGCTTCCAGTGTGTAACTTTTATTACTTCTGGTATTTTAATATGTAACATTTTTTTAATTTCCATTGCCTTTTTATTTCCACTTGTTCAAAAAAGCTTTCAGCGTGTAACTTTTATTACTTGTGTTATTTTAGTATGTAGCATTTTTTATTTCCATTGCTTCTTTTATTGCTGTTGTTTCTTATTCTATTTTCATTGATTTATTGTTCCAGTTTATTCATCTTTTTATCCTGTTAAGCACCTTGGTCAATGCAAGGCATTGTAGGAAGGTGCTATACAAATAAAGTTTATTATTATTATTATTATTATTATNACCTGTTTGAAAAATTTCAGTCAGGTTTTCGAGCTCGTCACAGCACTGAATCTGCACTGCTCAAAGTACAGAATGACATTCTTCTGTCCCTGGATGCAAAAAACCCTGCTCTGCTGGTGATGTTAGACCTCTCAGCAGCTTTTGACACCGTCGACCATCAGGTACTAATCAACCGCTTGTCTCAGCAGGTTGGCCTCCAGGGAGCTGTGCTTGAGTGGTTCAAATCTTACCTGTCTGGGAGAACTTTTTCTGTCATGATAGGCGATCTGTCCTCCTCTTCATCAACCCCTCTGACCTCTGGCGTACCACAGGGATCTATTCTAGGGCCAGTCCTCTTCTCTCTTTACATGCTGCCATTAGGATCAATCATTGCACGTCATAACCTGTCTTTTCACATGTATGCAGACGATTTACAAATCTATCTGCCAGTCACTCCCAACCCCTCACTCAGTTCAAACACTCTTGTCAACTGCTTAAATGACATTAAGCACTGGCTCTCTCAAAACTTCCTCCACCTAAACACAGATAAAACTGAATGCATTTTATTTAGTGCACCTGGTGACACCAGCAACATCCTTCCCAGTCCCAGTGTTGGTTTCCCCCTCCCCCACTTCAACCCGGTGGTCAGAAATCTTGGAGTGCAGCTTGACTCCAACTTAAAGTTTGATAAACAGATCAGTTCTGTTGTCAAGACCAGCTTCTTTCAGCTCCGACTGCTCTCCAAAGTCAAGTCATTTCTCAGCCGTGGTGATCTGGAGAAGGCCATCCATGCCTTTGTGACCTCCAGACTTGACTATTGTAATGCTTTGTATGTTGGTATTAATCAATCCTCCATCTCCCGTTTACAGCTTGTACAGAACTCTGCCGCGCGCTTTTTGACCAACACACGAAAATATGAACACATCACTCCTGTCCTGTCCTCTCTACACTGGCTCCCGGTTCAGTTCAGGATACAGTTCAAGCTGCTCCTGTTTGTTTTCAAAGCTCTGAATGGACTTGCTCCTCTGTACATCTCAGAACTTTTGAAAGCCCATCAGCCCGGCAGAGATTTACGCTCTGCCAGTCAACACCTGCTGGAGGTGCCTCGCTCAAGGTACAAACAATGGGGAGACCGGTCATTTTCTGTTGCCGGCCCAAAAGCCTGGAACAGCCTCCCCCTTGAGCTGCGTGCCACCTCTGATCTGACTCTGTTTAAAACCAGACTGAAGACCCACTTGTTCAAAAAAGCTTTCAGTGTGTAAAAAAGCTTTCAGTGTGTAACTTTTATTACTTTTGGTAGTTTAGTATGTAGCATTTTTTATTTCCATTGCCTTTTTATTTCCACTTGCTCAAATAAGCTTCCAGTGTGTAACTTTTATTACTTCTGGTATTTTAATATGTAACATTTTTTAATTTCCATTGCCTTTTTATTTCCACTTGTTCAAAAAAGCTTTCAGCGTGTAACTTTTATTACTTGTGTTATTTTAGTATGTAGCATTTTTTATTTCCATTGCTTCTTTTATTGCTGTTGTTTCTTATTCTATTTTCATTGATTTATTGTTCCAGTTTATTCATCTTTTTATCCTGTTAAGCACCTTGGTCAATGCAAGGCATTGTAGGAAGGTGCTATACAAATAAAGTTTATTATTATTATTATTATTATGTACAGGACATACACAGGACCGAAATTGCGTTTCTCTCAGTCCCTCGGTGCAACAGTAACCATCTAAACACTAAACACTAAAACATTTAATAAACATAAGCATAAAATAGTAAAAAAGTGTAATACTGTCCTGAGTTTTTTCATAATAGTATAAAAGTATGAAAATTTACACCAACACTGAAACACCAAACACCCAATGAACATAAGCATAAAATGAAATAATAAAAGTGTAATACTGTCCTGAGTTTTTGCATAGTACAGTAGTATGAAAAGTATAAAAACGTAAATCTATAAAATAAACTGAAGTTTTCTAGCGTTGACATTTGCAAAGAGTGGCACAGCAGCATATAAGTTGATGTACACAGTATATGTATGAGGTAGTTGATGTTGGTATAGAGGCAAAGTGGCATATGAAGTAAGGCACATAAGGCACATTTGGCATCCTTAGATAAGGCTAGTCAGAGAGTGCTGTATATGTATCTGCAGTAGTGTAGACAAAAGTAGTGTAAATGTAAACAGTAGTAATAAATGTAAACAGTATTAATAAATGTAAACAGTGAATGTAAACAGTAGTATGACTATAGGCAGTAATGTAATACAAACATTAGTGCAAATATGAGAAGTAGTGCAAACTGAATGAACACATGACCGAGAGTTTAGTGAATAACCCGTTTGATGACACAGAGTCCAGTGTTAAAAACTTTGTGTTGTGTGGTAATGTGTGAGAAAGTTTTTTGTGTTAAGGCAGTTCAAATGGGAGGGGAGGCAGAGCAGGCAGAGTGTTTAGCATTCTGACTGCCTGATGAACAGAGCTGTCTCTCAGTCTGCTGGTACGAGCCTGGAGACTCCTCAGTCTCCTCCCTGATGGCAGCAGTCTAAAGCGGCTGTGTAGTGGGTGTGTGGGATCACCTGCCATGCGGTGGGCTTTCCGAGTGAGGCGTTTGCTGTGTAAGTCCTGCAGTGAGGGCAAGGAGGTGCCGACGATCTTCTCAGCTGCTTTCACGATGCGCTGGAGGCTCTTGCGGCAGGATGCAGTGCATGCACCAAACCACACAGTGATGCAGCTGGTCAGGACACTTTCTATGGCACCTCTGTAGAAGGTGCACATGATGGAGGTTGAAGCTCCAGCCCTTTTCAGCTTGCGGAGAAAGTAGAGGCGCTGGTGAGCCTTCTTCGCCAGTGCTGCAGTGTTCCTGCTCCAGGACAGGTCCTTTGAGACGTGCACTCCCAGGAACTTGGTGCTGTCCACTCTCTCCACTGCGGTGCTGTTGATGGTCTTTCTCTTGTTACGCCTCTTCCAAATTGGGTTTCTGCTACTGCCTGAGACTTTCACTCATCTGTTCTTCATTGGGGGCTTTCCTCCTGACACACTCCAGGATTTTAGTTGTTTCATCTTGTATATTGGCTCAGCTGTTCATTAGTCCTCTGTCTCCCTCCTTTCTCTTAATGCACAGGTATAGTCTCCTATAGTCTCAGTGTGTTGACTTCGGGTGAAATCCTCCATGCACCATGAGGAGCTTCTCTTGATGTCAGTATTATAACAGCTGGGTATCTGACTGGTACTGCATACATGTTGATGGTTCTTGTCATCCAGCTGGTTGACTTGAATGTTAATGAAATCTCCTTGTCAAACATGACTTGTAAATTTACTGTATTTTTATTGTTTCCCAAACTGATAAAAAGTAATAAAAATAATAATAATGAATTTAATTTGTAACGCACTTTTCATTAACAAAAATCTCAAAGTGCTACAAAGTGCAACTAAAATCAATGATCAAATAAAAACAAGTGATAAAATCAAATAAAATCAACGATAAAATAACAAAAATCAATAATAAAATCAATTAAAAACAATGATAATATAAACTAAGATCAGAGATAAAATCATGTGGAGGCAGAGTAGGCTTGCTTAAAAAGAAAGGTCTTTAAGCCTTTTTTAAAGTCAACCAGTGACTGTGGAGAAGTTCCGTGTAAGCATTGGTGTGTAATGAGAGCAGTTTTGTACTGAATTCTGTAGGTGACAGGAAGCCAATGGAGGTTATGGAGAATGGGTGTAATATGTTCAAATTTACGAGCTCTCAACAAAATCCTTGCTGCACTGTTTTGAATATATTGAAGCTTCTGAAGGTTTTTGCCAGGGATTCCAATAAACAGGGAGTTGCAGTAGTCGAGCCTGGAGGAGACAAAGGCATGGACGAGTTTCTCAGCATCAGAAAAAGTCAGAGATGGGCGAAGTCTGGAGATGTTTCGAAGATGGAAGAAGCAGGTTTTAAACAGATGCTTAATGTGATTTTCAAATGTAAGATGAGAGTCCATTTTTATTCCAAGATTTGTAACAGAGGTGGAGAGGGGAATGTCTTGTCCAGAAAAGGAAATTGTTGTTATTGTTGTTGCTTGTACTTGCTGAGGGGTGCCAATCAGTATGGCCTCAGTTTTGGTAAAGTAAATAAATAAATGAACATTAAACCCTCTTCCACGGAGGGAATAATTAGCTGATGTGTAAAAATAGCTTGTCTACTGAGATTGGCAAACTAATTATAATGTGTATAATATGTAATCAAAGTTTTCAAATAAAACAATTATTTTTAGTTGTTTTTAGTAAATGGAATATATTTTTTCATATTAAGACCAGGTCCTGTCCTAATATTGATTCTCTGACATGTGAGTTGGGAAATGAATGTTCCTCTTTGTTTATGATCATGTCATGTCATTCAGTTAGCATATTCTGTAACTAGTTATCTGTTATATGTTGTCTGTCTAAAGCAGGTCTCTCTTGAAAATGAGTCCTCATGAGACTAGCCTGTATAAATAAAGGTTGAAATAATGAATGCAAGTTACTCTACTAGCAATTACAGAGCTAACCAACGTTAGCAGTGTCAGGCATTGATTTTTGTTTGGCTTTTTTTCACAAAGCCCCTTATTAAACTCTAAAAGCCTCATTTTAACTAACAAAACAAACATGTGTTTTAAACTGTCCACCTGCAAGCCTGAGTCTCACTGAGCTAACACAGCTTGAAGCTGAATTTTTTTAATTCATTCATTCATTCATTCAACCTTTATTTATACAGGCTAGCCTCGTTGAGTCACGGGGACTCATTTACAAGAGGGACCTGTCTCACTCACACCAAACAACCATCCACTCTCACACTCACACCTAGGGTCAATTTAGAGTCACCAATCAGCCTAACAAGCATGTTTTTTGGTCTGTGGGAGGAAACCGGAGTACCCGGAGGAAACCCACGCATGCACGGGGAGAACATGCAAACTCCACCCAGAAAGGCCCCGGACCGGGATTTGAACCGGCAACCTTCTCGCTGAGAGGCAGCAGCTCTACCAGTTGTGCCACCGTGCTGCCCAATAATAATTTATCGCACTTTTCATTAATGAAAATCTCAAAGTGCTACAAGGTGCAACAGAATTAAATGTCAATAAAACAAGTAATAAAACAAGTAAAATCAATAACAGTATCAACTAAGATCAAAAGTAGAATCATGAGGAGGCAGAGTATGCTCGGTTGAAAAGAAAGGTCTTCAAGCCGCTCTTAAAGTCAACCACAACCACAGTGCATGTGTCTTACTTTCCTTCCCTTAACCCTACAAGTACTTGGTGGTGCTTGTCAGGCCAGCGCTGTAAAGAAGAATTTGTTCTTAGGGGTTATGCCTGGACAAATAAAGGTGAAATGAAATGAAATTAGTTACTGTAAGGCTGTATTTTGGGAAGTGGTGGCACAGAGGTTCGAGAAGGAGGGCCTGTGATCTGAAGATTGCTGGTTCAGTGCCCAGTACTGTCAACATCAAAATGTGGGTGGGATAGGTGAAGCACCCACACCTGCCTTCACCCTCATTTGACCCACTCTGGGCCATTGAGCAAGTCCTTTAACCTCCACCATCTGCTCCTCCGGGCACCCTAGTTTTGGATTTATTGATTCATTCATTTTATAATAAAAAACACAAAATAAAACGTTTTAACACAGAGATAACAAGAAAATGAAAATATAAAATGAAAGGTGGCAGATGAAGAAAAAATCTTATTGTATCTGCCCCTTATTTTCTAACAAACAATTCAAACAAACAAATTCATTAAATACAAAAAAAGAAAATCGAATAACTCATTTACTCCCTTAAGCACAAGAATTACTATTTAAACTTATGTCTTCGTTAAACATATTTCCTTAACAATTTGTCTTTGATCTTTCTTTTGAATATAATTATTGATTTAGCTTCTTTAATGTCAGTTTCCACTTCGTTCCATAACCTAACTCCCTGAACTATTGCAGTCCTTCCTTTCAAACTTGTTCTATACCTAGGCATAACAAACATATCAGTTCCCTTGAGATTATAACAACTTAATCGTTTTACAAAATAAATCTGAACATTCAAAGGCAACACATTATGATGAGCTCTATACATCATTAACAAAATATTATAATCCACCAGATCGTAAAACGTCAGTAATTTCATTTGATAAAATAACGTACTTGTTGGATGACGATAAGGTTTTCTGGTAATAATTCTTATAACTCTCTTCTGTAAAACAAAAATAGGTTTTGTAATCGATCTACACGCCTTACCCCAAACACCAACACAATAAATCATATGTGGAACAACAAGTGTATTATATAACAGATACAATGCCTTGTCATTCAATAGCTCTCTAACTCTATAAAATACTGAAATAGATTTAGATAATTTTTTTTGAGAGAACTTATATGTTGCTTCCAAGACAATTTTTCGTCAATTATCACACCCAAAAACTTGACCTCATGGACTCTACAAATTTCAGAACCATCAATTTTAAACGAAACGTCAATAGATTTATCTTTATTACTAAAAATCATATAATTTGTTTTATCTAAATTTAATGATAATTTATTAAGTTTAAACCAGAACTGAACTTTGTCAAGTTCGGTCGTCATTAATTCCATTGTTTGTTCAATACTTTTACCAAAAGTAAAAAATGAAGTATCATCAGCAAATAAGATGCTTTGAAGAAGACCAGACACCTTTACCAAATCATTAATATATAAAATAAATAACTTTGGTCCCAACACTGATCCTTGTGGGACTCCACATGTGATTGTGCTATACTCAGATTTCACATCATCTATTTGAACAAACTGTGATCTTTCCTTCAAGTAACTACGTATCCATTGTAACGCCAATCCTCTGATACCATAACTTTGCAACTTATCAATAAGTATTGAGTGGTCAACAGTATCAAATGCTTTCTTCAAGTCTACAAACACACCAATACAGTATTGTCTTTGATCCACAGCAGTTGTAACTTTTTCAATTAAATCCACAAGAGCCATAGATGTGGAATTCATTGTTCTGAACCCATATTGACTGTTTGTCAAAATATTATGTTTGTCAATAAATTTGTCCAACCTAATAACAAATAATTTTTCTAATATTTTCGAAAACTGTGGTAGCAAAGATATCGGTCTGTAGTTATTGAACAAACATTTTTCACCACTTTTGAAAATAGGAACCACCTTTGCTATTTTCATTCGGTTTGGAAACACTCTTGTTGTAAAAGACAAATTGCAAATATATGTGAATGGCACAATCACGTGACCTATTATATTCTTTACAAATGTCATATCCATGTCCATATAATCCTTGGATTTTTTGTCAGCCATTTTTTTAACCATATTCATTATTTCATCATTAGTTGTTCCATTAAGGAACATACTATGTAAACAATCTTCAATCAAGTAAGTAACATTTTTATGAACTCTAGGTATTTTTGCTGCAAGGTTTGTGCCAACCTCTGTAAAATATTGATTGAATTTATTAACAATCTCATCATTATTATTTATTTCTTCATGGTCTACTACAAAATTTTGTGAAGTATTGATTTTTACTGTATGTTTTTTCAAAACATTATTTATTACTTACTAGTTAGCAGATCTCTGCTCCACATAGAGGATTCTGGTAGTTTGGTGATCTGTGGTTGCATCAGGAAGGGCATCTGGTGTAAAATTAATGACCAAGTCTTCTTGCGAATTAGTTCGCTGTGGCGACCCCTGAAGAAAGGAGCAGCTGAAAGAAGAAATCTGTAAGCTGTATTTTACTTGAATCACTACCTTATCGTGGTGGAGTTTGTGCACCTGAATAATCCTAGGAGCTATGCGTCAGGAACAATTACCGGTATATTTGCCCCTGGTAGGGTCTTCCAAGGCAGATTGGTCCTAGGTGACAGACCAGACAAAGAACGATTCTGAAGACTTTTGATGGACAATATATATCAAGACACGATCCAAGATGTTTGATTTTGTTTTTTGTGTGTGTAATTTTTACTGTTTTAAATGCTAGTCTTTTATCTGACCTTTTTAATTCTGTACTGTATTTTTTTTTTTTACTGTATTTTATGTTTGTGTACAGCACTTTGGTCCTACGGTTTTATAAAGTGCTTTAGAAATAAAGTTGGTATGGTATGGTATGGTAAGAAACTGTATCCTTTGCCTGGACGTGGGTTATCGGAGACAGGCCTGGGAGAGAGGCTCGTCGGCAAGTGCCTGGTGAACGGGTCTCTACTCATGGGGCCCGGTCGGGCTCAACCCGAATAAGCAACATGGGGTTGTCTTCCTGTGGGTCCACTACCTGCAGAAAGGGCCACAAAAGTCAGATGCATGATGCCATGGGCAGTAGCCAAAGGCGGGGGCCTTGGCGCTCTGACCGTGGCTTATCAAAGCTGGAAGGTGCACCAACTGGGGAATCATTTATTCTGCTGGGAGGTCACATGGGTAAGGACAGCGTGACCTGGAAGGGCATGATTGGGAGGAAGGGCCTCTCTGATTTGAACTTGAGCAGTGTTCTGTTGTTGGACTTCTGTGCTAGTCACAGTTTGTCCATCACAAACACCGTGTTCAAATATAATGGTGTCCATAAGTGCACTTGGCACCGGATGCCCTAAGTCGCAAATCGATGATTGAATTTGTAATGTCATCTGATATGCGGCCGTTTATTTTGGACACTCGGGTGAAGAGAGGAGCTGAGCTGTCAACTGTTCACCACCGGGTAGTGAGTTGGATCAGATGGCGGGCGAAGATGCTGGACAGAACCAGTACACCCAAACGTGCAGTGAAGGTTTGCTAGGAACAACTGGCATAAGAACCCATCAGAAAGATCTTCAACTCATACCTCCAGGAGAGCTTTCACCACATCCCAGCTGAGGCAGGGTACGAGTTGAGTCTGAGTGGGCCACATTCCGTGACTCAGTTGTTGAATTGGCTCCCCTGAGCTGTGTCCGCAGAGTTGTTAGTGTTTCTCGCGGTGGCCATCCTCAAACTTGGTGGTGGACATCCCGGGTTAGGGAGGCTGTCAAGCTGAAGAAGGCGTCCCATCGGTCCTGTTGGCTGGTGGGACTCCAGGGACAGCTGAGGAATAACAGAGGGCTAAACGGTTTTCAGCTTTGGCTGTTTCTGAGGCAAAAGCTCAGATGTGGGAGGAGTTCATTGAGGCCTAGGACAAAGACTCCTTCAGCTCCGAGGAAATTCTGGCAAACCATCAGGTGGCTGAGAAGGGGAAAGCAGCTTTTTACTAACACTGTGTTAAATGAAGGAATATTGCTGTTGACCTCAACCAGTGATGTTTCGGGAGGTGAAAGGAATACTTCTCAGACCTTCTCAATCCCATGGCACATCTTCCATGGAGGAAGTGGAGTCAAGGGACTCTGGGACTGGTCTGTCCATAACCATGTTTGTAGTCACTGAGGTGGTTAAAAAGCTAAGTGACAGTAGGGCTCTGGGGGTGAATGATATTCACCCTGATTTCCTTAAGGCTCTGGATGTTGTAGGGCTGTCTTGGTTGACATGCCTTTGCAACATTGCATGGACATCAAGGACAGTACCACTGGATTGGCAGACTGGAGTAGTGGTCCCCATCTTCAAAAAGGGGGACCGGAGAGTGTGCTCCAATTACAAGAGCATCACTCTCTTTCGCCTCCTTGGTATGGTCTATTCAGGGGTACTGGAGAAAAGAGTCTAATCATTGATCAAACCTCAGGTCCAGGAGGAACAATGCAGGTTATGTCCTAGCTGTGGAACATTAGACCAGCTCTTTACCATCACTAGTGTCCCTAAGGGGTCATGGGAGTTTGTCCAGCCAGTCTACATGTGTTTTGTGGACTTGAGAAGGCATTTGACCATGTTCCTTGGGGTACACTGTATGATGAGTATGGGATTGGGGGCCCGTTTTTATGGGCTTTTCCCTATAAGGGGTACAAAAATTTGGTTTGCATTGCCAGTAGTAAGTTGGACCCCATTCAGAGTGGGAGTTGGACTCTACCAGGACTGCCAGCTGACACCAATTCTATCCATATCTTTTATGGACAGAATTTCTCAGTGCAACCAGGGGGCGGAGGGATTCTGGTTCGGTAGTCTCAGGATTCCATCTCTGGTCTTCTCAGATGGTCTTGTTAGTGTCATTGTGCTGTGATCTTCAGCTCTCACTGGAGTGATTCACACCAGAGTGTGAACTGACTGAGATGAGAATCAGCACATCCAAATCTGAGACCATGGTCCTCAACCAGAAAAGGGTGGATTGCTCTCTTCAGGTCGAGGGTGAGGTTCTGCCTCAAGTGGAGGAGTTTAAGTATCTTGGAGTTTTGTTCACGAGTGAGGGAAGAATGGAGTGTGAGCTTGACAGACGGATTGGTGCAGCATTTGCAGTATTGTGGACTTTGTACCAGTCTGTTGTGGTGAAGAGGGAGCTGAGCTGTAAGGCAAAGCTCGCTGTTTACCGGTCAGTTTACGTTCCTACCCTCACCTAGTCATGAGCTTTAGGTAGTGACCAAAAGAATGAGATCACAGATACAAGTGGTTGAAATGAGTTTCGTCCACATGGTAGTTGGACTCTCTTAGAGACAGGGTGAGAAGTTCAGTTATCTAAGAGAGACTCGGAGTACAACTGCTGCTTCTCCACATCTAGAGGCACCAGTTGAGATGGGTTGGGCATTTGGTAAGGATTCTCCCTGGATGCCTCCCTAGGGAGGTGCTTCAGGCATGTCCAACTGGGAGGAGACCCAGGGGAAGACCCAGGATATGCTGGAGAGCCTATGTCTCTCTGTTGGCCTGGGAACACCTTGGAATCCTCCCAGAAGAGCTGGAAGAGATGGCTGTGGAAAGAGATATCTGGATCTCCCTGCTCAAGCTGCGGCCACCGAGACCAGACTTTGGAACTAGCGGAAGATAATGTATGGATGGATGGATTTTACTTGAAGCCAGGCTGTCTCCAAAACATGGTCATGTTTTCAGTTTATTTGAGGTCAGGACTCTGTGCAGGCCAGTTAAGTTCATCCACACCAGACTCTGGCATCCATTATTTTATGGACCTTTGTGCACTGCTGCACATGTTAGAAGAGGAAGGGGTCAGATCCAAACTATTCCCACAAAGTTGGGAGCATGGAATTGTCCAAAATGTCTTGGTATGCTGAAGCAGTCAGAGTTCCTTTTACTGGAACTAAGGGGCCAAGCCCAGCTCCTGAAAAACAACCCCACTGTCAGAGTTCAGAGGTTTGGATTCTAAAATTCAGCCAGACACAGAGAAAGTTTACAGATTTTATTATGATGGAGCAGCTGGTGGCAGTCAAGAGTCTTTCATTGAACCAATCTTCTCCGGTAGGCACAGGGCAGCCAGTAGTTAATGAGGAACCTCCAAGAGCTTGACAGAGTATCACCAGACCAGACAATGAGGTTACCTGAGGCGGTGGGCAAGTTGGCGAGAGAGGCCTTTAATGCAGAGAGCTGTGAGGTACCTGAGGCGGTGGGCGAGTTGGCGAGAGAGGCCTTTAATGCAGAGAGCTGTGAGGTACCTGAGGCGGTGGGCGAGTTGGTGAGAGAGGCCTTTAATGCAGAGAGCTGCTTCAACTGGGAGACAGGCTTAGATCGAGGTCCTACGGTGGCCGAGGGGTGCAAACGCGCCGCAAGAAGAGACGCTCTGCAAACGGACGGCTGCAAATTTTAAAAAAGAGCTGCAAACAGAAAAAGCTACAACGGAAGTGCTCCAGACCACTACGGGCAGTCGAACTAAGAACAAATCACAAAGCATATTATAGTTTTCGGAATGGCACTAGTTATTTGTGTATTTAAACTTATTTATTTTAAGAATATTTTACACGTATTCGAAACTGTCTCGTTGTATTTGTTTTAATACTGTGCGGAAGAGGAAGAATACAAGGATGCCAGTTTGGGTCAGTGGTCTAAGTCTTAAACTCTAAGAGATCTCTTTGGATGCGGGAGACCTGAGTTCGATCCCCAGTGTCGGAAATTTTGTGGTTTTATTTTCATTTTTTTAAGCCTTTTGTTTTGGATAGATCGAACCAAGCAACAACAAAGATGTAGATGTATTTATCTATTCCACCCGATCTAGCCAAAAACAAAAGGTTTAAAAAAGGCTTTAAAAAAAGAAAGTAATACCACAAAATTTCTGAAATCGGGATTCGAACCAGGGTTTCCCACATCCAAAGACATCTCTTAGAGTCTAAGACTTAGACCACTGACCCAACCAGGCGTTCTTGCATAGCTCCTCTTCCGCACAGTATTAAAACAAATACAACAAGACAGTTTCGAATAGGTGTAAAATATTTTTAAAATAAATAAGTTAAAATACACAAATAACTATTGCCATTCCGAAAACTATAATATGCTTTATGATTTGTTCTTTGTTCGACTGCCCCTAGTGGTCTGGAGCACTTCCGTTGTAGCTTTTTCTATTAGCAGCCGTCTTTTTAAATTTGCTGCTGTTTTTTTTTTATTTGCTGCTGTTTTTTAAAATTTGCAGCCACTTCCATTGTAGCTTTTTCTATTTGCAGCCGTCTTTTTAAATTTGCTACAGTTTTTTTAAATTTGCAGCGTTTGCACCCCTCGGCCACCGTAAGGTCCAAAAGGAAATGGTCAAAACACGAAGAGGCAGAGGTTGAACCACAGGTCCTGAGGGAAGATCCTTACTCAAGGTCTGGTGGGCAGCAACAGGGTCGTGATCCAGGAAACAGAAGGGCAGAGCAAACCAGGCAAGGATCGAGAAGACCAGGGAAACCAGGAGACAGGCATGAGGTCATAAACAGTAGATCAGGCGAGGACTTGAAAAAGGTGCTGGACATCTACTGACTGAAAGTGTTCGATAATCTGGCAGAGACTTAGTGAGAGAGAAGAGCTTATATAGGACAGGCAACAGGTGAGACTGTTGAGCTTGATTGCCGCTCCAGACACTTCCATTTTCTTATAATACAGCTGACAATAGCCTATATGCCACGGGGGGGGCGTGACGTACTTCCGGCAAAATGCAACACCTACCCCCCACTTCCGGTTCCCATCCACCTCCGTTGTTGATAGCGTTAGCTCCTAGTAGCAAACCATGACAACGAGCCGAAACGGGAAGCGGCTGCGCGCTACCGGCACTACACGTGAGTACCGTTGTGTCCGCCCACCGGTGGGAACAGCTGTTCCGCGGGGGGGTTTCGGCGAACATTTATCGCGGCTAACCGTAGGGAGAACGTCGCCATAATTTTATATGGTTTTATATGTGTATAGAGTTGTTATTGGTGTGTATGCCGATGTTTTATTAATTGTATTTAGTCATTTATGTTCGTGTCTTTCCCGCTAACCGGAAGTGCGCCGTATGTGTAATGCCTGCGGAGGAGCTGGAACGGAAGCCCGTGGCATATAGGCTATTGACNCAAGCAATGAATCTAAAACTAGAATAACCGAACCCCCATTTTAAATGTAAATATCCACAAATGTGTTGTTTCATTGATAATGATGGGAGATTGCTGTCTGGAGACAAGCTGGCCAAAGATGTCATGAACAAGGTGACCTCTGACCTCTGAGTGTAACATGACTAGCTGCAACTTTTGAGCTTCCACAAATGTGAACAAGAGCTAAAGAAAATGGTTTCAAATGTAATGTGGTTTATGTTATTGTTGTAATGTAAATGCCAGTCTTCTTGGTTACTGTCATGGCAAAAGTTTAATCACAGTTGATACATGTCAGCACCATTAATATGATTAATTTAATAGCAAGTAATTACAGTCTAAATATAGCCGTATAAGGCAGAGGAAGAACTCTGAGGAATGTCTGAAGAAAATGTATGCAAACACAAATGACCTAAAGCAGAAAAGTATGAATTAAAATAGCATAATTGTCACAGTTTCAGTACAAATGTTTATCTACATTTAACATTTTCTTGGGGAAAGTATTTACACAGCTGTGTTCAAATCTGTAATCCATCATAAAAAGGGAGAATCCTGACGCCATGGGTAAAATCATTAAATCTGCCAATAGAGCTTCTTAAATTTCACAAGGATGAACTCATGAAAAAGAAACCATCCCAGTGCTCCGTATCACCCAGAATAAATTTGCAACAATTTGATCATTAAGGGGGAATAGCCGAAAACAGAAGCAGAAGAAGGCAAAGAAGAATGTGACACAGAAGCAGCTGTGTGTTGGGCACAAGAAACAGAACCGAAGAGACAACATTGTAAATACGGATAATGAAAACCGTCCGAGCCATGCAAATACTTCTGCATCTGAGACAAAGGTGGCTTTAACTGAGCTGTACAGAGAATAAAGAACACGGCTCACCTTCCTGTGTTCCTGAAGATTCAGAGAGGAGGAACATTTCCTATTGCAGATGGTGCATGTAAGTTTCCTTCTTGCGCTCCCTAAGAAATGAGAAAAGAATTCAACATAAAAACTATTTTATTTACAATGCAAAGAAACCAAATACTGTATGAACATTTCAGAAGACATTTTGAAGGGTATCAATGCAGGTACTTTCTGAAATTCCAACATTGTTTTGATGTATAAACTGTATAAACTATACCGTGGTAAACATACACCTGCATTTTTCACTCCCTTATGGTACTCATAATAAATAGGGATATGGAATCACAGGGCAGAAAATACCATACCATACCCTTTTATTTATAGAGCACTTAAAACAGCAACAAGGCCAAACAAAGTGCTGTACAAACAGACAAAAAACAGGCCACACATAAGCAACATATAAAATGAAGTAAAAACAGAATATAGACATAAAAATGTCACAGATAATAAATATAATGGCTAACCTGTGTGAAGCATACAGGTTTAAAACGCAGATCATCTGGTGTTAAAAGCTACGGAATAGTAATGAGTTTTTAAATGGGATTTGAAAACCGAGAAGGAGGGGGCCTGTCTGACAAGCAGAGGTCACTGGACGAAAAGGCCTAATATCCGGGGAAATACAACAGTATGCAAGTGTCCGTATCTGCCACATATCCAATATGTTTCCGGTGCTATACGGGGAGATCTCATCTTTAACAGATCTTAGTACAGGATATCCCATGCATACCCATCTGTGATAGATCCTAGCACTGGATTTTTTCTGTATCCTCATACATGATAAATCCTAGTATAGGATATTTTCGGTATACACATCTGCGATAGATCCTAGTATAGAATATTTTATGCATACCCATACTTGAGAGATCCTAGTATTGGATATTTTCTGGATACCCATATGAGAAAGATCCTACTACTGCATATTTTCCAGATACATATCTGTGATAGATCCTAGTATTGGATATTTTCTGGATACCCATACATAATAAATCCTAGCATTGGATATTTCTGGATACAAATCTGTGACAGATCCTAGTATTGGATAGTCTTTGGATACACATCTGTGATAGATCCTAGTATTGGATATTTTCCAGATACCCATACACAAAAAATCCTACCATTGGATATTTGCCGGACACACATCTGTGACAGATCTTAGTATTGGATATTTTCTGGATACCCATAGATAATAAATCCTAGTATTAGATATTTTCCGAATACACATCTGACAGATCCACATATTGGATATTTTCCGGATATCCATACATAATAAATCCTAGCATTGGATATTTGCCGGATACACATCTGTGATAGATCCTAATGTTGGATATTTTTTGGATACCCATCTGACAGATCCTCATATAGGATATTTTCTGGATACCCATACATAATAAATCCTAGCACTGGATATTTTCCGGATACACATCTGTGATAGATCCTAATGTTGGATATTTTCTGGATACCCATCTGACAGATCCTCATATAGGATATTTTCTGGATACCCATACATAATAAATCCTAGCATATGGATATTTTCCGGATATACATCTGACAGATCCTAGTATTGGATATTGTCTAGATACCCATACTTAAAAAATCCTAGCATTTGGATACTTTCCGGATACACATCTGTGATAGATCCTAATATTGGATATTTTCTGGATACCTATACATAGTAAATCCTAGTATTTGACATTTTCCAGATACACATCTGACAGATCCTCATATTAGATATTTTCTGGATACCCATACATAATAAATCCTAGCATTTGGATATTTCCGGATACACATCTGACAGATCCTAGTATTGGATATTGTCTGGATACCCATACATAAAAAATCCTAGCATTTGGATACTTTCCGGATACACATCTGTGATAGATCCTAATGTTCAATATTTTCTGGATACCCATACATAGTAAATCCTAGTATTTGACATTTTCCGGATACACATCTGACAGATCCTCATATAGGATATTTTTTGGATACCTATACATAAAAAATCCTAGCATTTGGATAATTTCCAGATACACATCTGTGATAGATCCTAATATTGGATATTTTCTGGATATCCATACATATTAAATCCAAGTATTGGATATTTTCCAGATACACATCTGACAGATCCTAGTATTGGATATTGTTTGGATACCCATACATGAAAAATCCTAGTATAGGATATTTTCCGTATATATATATATATATATATATATAATATATATATATATATACTGTTACTCCCAAACTCCCTCCTAAACAATTTAAATTTACATACTGTATACAATATTTTAAATAAACAATCCATACAGCATGTGTTGTTTATGTAAAATATTGTATATATAGTAGTATTAAAATTTAAATTGTTTATTTAAGAAGGGAGTTTGGGAGTAACAGGTGATGAGTGTGATTGCAACTTGGCACGTGTCATGACAAAAGTTGACTGAACTTGAACTATCCTACTTTGCTGTTTTTCACTTATCGCTAGTGGACGTGTTCCCACCAGCAATATGCATGGTCCAACGCACCTCATGGTCCCAAACACCTGTGATAAACGAGGGACTATATAAAACTAACAAACCGGTGTGTGTGTTTGTCTTTTTTTTAAAGTAAAAACTAATTTAAATTATTTTCAGAAATGCTGTCTTGAATAATTTTGTAGATGTTGAACAACACTATGCAAAACATTAAAATTTCTTTGTTTAAAAGAGCATTTCTTGTACAGTAGTTTGTTTTGGGCATGTTTTATGTTTGAGTTTTTTGTTAAATAAGTTCTATTCTATTCACATAATAAATGTTTACTCAGCAGAGGTAAAAAGTAATACTGACAATAATTCACATTAGCCTTTAAAGAACCTTGACCAAAAGACATTTTTCATCTTATTTTGTTCACTTCTGCTTAGTTGAGAAAGTCCCAATTGTTCCTTTAGGACTAAGGCATTACCATCTGGTTCCCACTGAAAACCCATTCGGGGCCCGTTAAACCCATACAAAAAGGCCTAATATCTGGGGAGATACAACAGTATGCAAGTTTACATATCTGCCACATATCCAATATGTTTCTGGTGCTATACGGGGAGATCTCATCTTTAACAGATCTTAGTACAGGATATCCCACGCATACCCATCTGTGATAGATCCTAGTATTGGATATCTTCTGGATACCCATCCATAATAAATCCTAGTATTGGATATTTTCCAGATACCCATACATGAAAAATCCTAGAGTAGGATATTGTCTGGATATGTATATTTAACTGTACACTTGCATATTGTGTGTGTGTGTGTGTGTGTGTGTGTGTATGTGCGTGTGTGTGTGTGTGTGTGCAGGGGGTTATGGAGAACAAGATCTGTGAGTTTGGTGGTCCTATCACTGTGTTTAGTTGGAAATCCTAACCCCAATTTGTTAAAATACAAATACCCATAATTCATAGGGAGAACGTAGGACGGACAGGAATCTCATAAATTGCGGTCAGGGAGTTATGGAGAACAAGATCTGTGAGTTTGGTGGTCCTATCACTGCGTTTAGGTGGAAATCCTAACCCCAATTTGTCCAAATACAAATACCCATAATTCATAGGGAGAACGTAGGACGGACAGGAATCTCATAAATTGCGGTCAGGGAGTTATGGAGAACAAGATCTGTGAGTTTGGTGGTCCTATCACTGCGTTTAGTTGGAAATCCTAACCCTTGGTCAAAATACCATAATCCAAAAAAAAAGTGTTGGGAAAGTGTTGAAAGTTCCGATCAGCTCTGCAAGGTGCTGGCCAATATCTTTAACACCTCATGCCCTGTAGACAGATCCCGTCTGCCTGAAGACCACACCACCATCATCCCAGTCCAAAAAAGCTCTACAGTGACTGCTCTGAATGACTGTTGGCCAGGCCCTCACCCGATAGTCGCTAAATGCTTCGAAAAACTGTTCATGACCCACATCAAAACAACCATCATCAACAAGGACCCTCGAGTATGCATACTGTGAGAACCAATCAACAGAGGATACCATCTCCTCTGTGGTCCACACTGCTCTCACCCACCTGGAACAGAAGGACTCATACACCCATATGACCAAAAAAACATGCTTGTTAGGCTGATTGGTGACTCTAAATTGACCCTAGGTGTGAGTGTGAGAGTGGATGGTTGTTTGGTGTGAGTGAGACAGGTCCCTCTTGTAAATGAGTCCCCGTGACTCAACGAGGCTAGCCTGTATAAATAAAGGTTGAATGAATGAATGAATGAATATGCTCTTTGTGGACTTCACATCTGCCTTCAAAATCATGATCCCCCAAACCCTGATGGACAAATTACTCACACTAGGACTAAGCCCCTCCATTTGCAACTGGTTCCTTGACTTCTAAACAGACTTCAGTCAGTGATGATCCACAATCAACTTCTCCTCTTCCACCATAACCCTCAGCACTGGCTCTCCTCAAGGATGTGTGTTGAGCCCTCTCCTGTTCACTCTGCTCACCAGTGATGTCAGTAACGCGTTACAAAGTAACGCGTTACTCTGGTCGGACCACTTTTTTCAGTAACTAGTAATCTAACGCGTTGCTTTTCAAACTGCAGTAATCAGATTAAAGTTATTTTCTCCAAATTATTGTGCGTTACTTAGTTATTTGTCATTTTCTGTAGTACTGTAATTTTATTTTATTTCCTCAATGCGTCTCTCTCGGCAGGGGAGTGATTAAAAAAAGATGCGGAAATTCGGTCACAGCTGACTGAAACCTG
>JBBPBX010024035.1:11222-40016 GCA_038048925.1 Garcialebias charrua
TTTTTTTTTACCAGAAATTACTTTGCAGTTTGACAACTAATGTGTCAGGACAGAATTGTACAAAAGCTAAACTAATTTATTGTAACAGAGTCATGAACGAGGGTCGTATTTTACCTTTTAATAGATTTTTTAAATTCTAGCACAACTGTACTGTAGGACGAGCTCTGATGACCATGAAATCATTGTGAGACAAATCTGTTTTCCACACCGCTTACATTCTACACGGCCATCATCGAGTCCATCCTCAGCTCGTCCATCACAGTGTGGTACGCCGGGGGCCACTGTCAGGGACAGACACAGACTGCAGCGCATTGTGCGCTCTGCTGAGAAGGTAATCGGCTGTAGTCTCCCATCTCTCCATGACCTGTACGTCTCCAGGACTGTGAGGCGAGCAGGTCGGATCACAGCTGACCCTTCTCACCCTGCATACGGTCTGTTCGAACGACTCCCCTCAGGCAGGAGGCTTCGGTCAATTGGGACCAGAACCTCCCGCCATAAAAACAGTTTCTTCCCCTCTGCTGTCAGACTATTGAACACTCATAACCATGTTACCTCATAACTTGCCTTGGTCGCTGTATTTTGTATTAGGAATCACTGTATCACTGTATTTTGATTGCACCACTCTAATACATAGTTCCCATGTGACGTCACATAATGGGCATTTCCGGGTTGTCCGCCATTTTAGTTGGTGATACTTCCACTCCTGACCACTAGTAGCAGCGTAGGTTACGAGCAGTGTATTTTTCGTGGTTGTTTATTTGTAAATAATTGCAATGGTTATTTTGTGTTAGGTTAGTGGTTGTACCAATCAAGCAATTGCCAGCAATTGCCAAGCGTAAGTTTTACGTAATTCCGAAAATAAGGAAGCATGAAGGACCAGATACAGAAGCGCTCACCACTGAACGTCGGCGAGTCTGGCTGTGTAAGATCAACCGCAAGGATTTGCCATCATCAACATCAAAAAATATGCTCCGATCACTTTAGGTAAGCCAAAATTGTATGTGATTAACTTAGCGAAACGGTGTGTGTTTGAACAGTTTTTTTCATGATCTAGCTCCTCCGTTACTGTCGCTAGCTTAGCAATGCTATGCTAACATGCTAACATCCGCACCGTAACATACGACAACAAAGTGCCTCGCTCGTGTTTAGCCTCAACTCTCTGTTAGTAAGCTGTTAATAATGTATTTTGAACCTTTATTTATCCTGTGGTAAAGTTGTTGTCTTATTACCTAGACGCAAACATACATATATATCATTTATGTTTATTTTAATTATAGGTACAGACGAGTGAAAGAAAGAGTTCGCTCAAAGGAACATCTCCAGTGTGCGCAGGCTGTCCTAGAACTCTGTGCAGTCTCTGAAGCTGAGATTTTGGCTACACCAATGAGGAACTTCGTCCAACCTAAAGTGGAGGAAGCAGTTCCAGTGTGCACGGTTCAGCAGCAGCAGCAGCAAAGAGGGTGCAAATGACCGTACAGAATATACACCTGTTTCTGAAAGTCAGGTTCAGTTTGAACTACAGTCATTAAGAACAGACAGTATTACATTACAAAATCAGCTAAGTAATTTTCAATTAAATGTAAAAAGCTTTGAGAATCAACAGTATGTTAATAGTGTGTTCAAGTAATTTAAATTAAAAATTAAAGAAAGACAAATTGTCCATTTGTCTTATTGTATTGAATGTAGACTGTTTACCTGTACTAATAATTTATAAATACAGTATACCTGTAGATTTTTAATTAAAAAATTGTCATTCACACCGTTGAACAGTAAGTGCCACCGCAGAGCTGGAGTTGACAACCTTGAACAGGAGGAAAATGCCAACATGTGTTGGTTTTGAAAATGTTATTGAAACATTTTTAATGTGCAAGTATAAAAAAATAATGGATGATACTTGATAAACTGCTTTATTCAAAATAATTAAAACTTAACAGTCCCAGTGTTTCAAAAATAATACATATTTGATAAGGTTCATAGCTGGGAAATATCAATTCACATGGCTATCAGAGGAAAGCAAAATGAAAAAGTTCAAAATGCTGGTGAAGATTCTCAGTCGTCCAGGACATGATGAAATCAAAAAAGGCGTTCAATACAGGATCAACTGGACTTTATTTGTTGCAGAAAACGTTTCGACTTCTGTCCAGAAGTTTCATTAAAGGGTACCACATATTCAATATTCACTTTTTAATGGTTTTTTTACTCAACTTTGGGTATTTACTTCATAAAAAAACAGTCCTAAGGCCAAAAAAATGCACCCAGTGGTTTATTTACTCTAAGTATATTTATTTATCTTTGATAGAAACGGTTCGTTTGCACTTCCTGCGGTTTGTGACGCCACAACCCACAGCCACAACCCAGAGCCATATATATAGAGAGTTCTGACACTCTTTGATCTCGCCGACAGGCGGTCAATCGTTCCAAACAACGGCTATGGAAACCTTGTGGAGCTGCGCCCTCTGGCGGCGACGGAGCGCTACTGCAGGCAGAGTCAGACTGTAACCAGAGCCATGGAACAAATCGCCCCCTCCATGACCCACGTGACTTCCGCATTCCATTCTTACAACGGAACTCTATGGAAGTGTCGCAACTCTCACTTTATATGGCTCTACCACAACCTATCCCAACCTTTGTCCCGCCCCAGTCATCTAGCAACCCCTGGTGAGCTCCACCCACGCTGTTCCTGAGTTCATCTCAGCCTACACAGTAGGTGGTGGTATATACCTAACAGTTGTTTGCGATCCGCCATAAATCAAATAGAGAAGAAGAAGAGTTCATCTCAGCAGAATGGCTCCTAAAGTTCGATGTTGCGTTGTTGGCTGCATTACACAACATGTGTCGATACACACTCTTCCAGTCTCAGAGAGCAGAGATACGTGGCTTAATTTTATTTTTAATGGCAATGTCCCGGCGACATTACCGAAGAAAGTTGTAGTTTGCGCAGATCATTTCACAACAGACTCATTTCGCAACTACCAACAGTACCAGGCCGGATTTGCACAAAAACTTCTGCTTAAGGAAGGTGCTGTTCCATCTATTCGTCAAAGTTCTGCAGATGACGCTAGTGTAAGTACAGAACAGACTGATGTCTTTTAAATTATTTATTAGCATTCGGTATGAAGACGTGTTCTTATGCACCTCGATAGTTTAGCTACAGCCTGTGCTAACTGTTTGTGTTCACGGCTTGAACACGATATAGCGCAGGCTTATTGTTTATGATTAGCTTGTGTTAACTGAGAATTAATGTTCAACCTGTTCAATATTGGTTTCGGCATTGCAAGAAGCAAGAAGTGCCGTTCTGCATGAACATGATTTGTTGTTTATGAAATGCTAACGCGGAGCTACAGCTAATGCTAAGGCTGTGTACCGTGTGTGTGTGTGTGTGTGGCTGCAACAACGAATCGATAAAATTTGGCTATTAAAAGCGTTGGTAACTAATTTCATCATCGATTCGTTGTGTCGCGCGATTATGCTTCTTTCACGGCGCCGCAGACCTGTTTTGTTCACTTGAACGTTGTAGAAAAGCTGGCTGACTGAATAAAGTTTGAAAAACAAAAAAACTCTGCAGCTTGCTGTGTGTTCTTGAACAGAGCGAGGAGGGAGGAGGAAACAGAACAGATAAATAATCGCTAGTTGCAGCCCTATAGTGTGTGTGTTTTCATCTTAATCTGAACGATTGTCTTTACAAAGCTCGTAGTTGTAACACTTTGAGACCTACTATTTTCTACTGATGGTCACAAGATCCTGTTTATCAAAACCATAAAAAGTATTCTGAGTGAGAGTGACTAATATGCTAATTATCACTGTCCTCTTCAAATATTTTCACCATAACATCAGCAGCTATAATGTAGAGCATGCATATAAATCTTATTTATGTTTTCAGTACAGTGCATAATATCCAAGTGTTATAGGTCACCACAATGCTCACTAATAAATATATAAAAAGCTGAATGTGCTGCATGAGACAGTGTCTCATCTTGCATAATAGTGGGCCAAGCTGCAAACAATTAGTAATAACTTCTAGGTTGTGTTCACATGTTTTTTTGCCAGAAATATATTGTCAAAATCTTTAGTCCGGCTGTGATATAATTAGTATTTCTTTCAATTTAGATATAATTGTTACGTTATCTAACATCTTTCATTAAATATAACAACATTTTCATTTATCTGTCTGTTATCTTACAGGCTCAAACATCTACAAGAAGAGACGTTGCTTGCCAAACAGAGAATGAGCAAGTACAAAAACGAACTGTGGGTACACAACTATCTCAGAGAACTCTTCTGCCCAACTACAGATCAAAAGGTTTGTAGCTTTGACTTTATTTGACTAAATATCAAATTGTATGTTACTCATAAAATTACTTTTGTATAATAATATTCAACACATACTGTATAAAGATTTAAATTCAGCTCAACATACTGTGCACAAGTAACGCGTATATAAGACACCCATGTGTTTATCATCATACCTTTTTTAATAGAATAACTATTTTAGACCGCTTCTTAGAAGGTGAGTTTTTGGCTTTTTCTATATCTCACCAGGTGTCAACGCTACAGTGATAACCAGTGACGCTTGTGTTGGAATGCCGAAAATCCCCTTCTCTGCACATCACACTGTCGTCACGTCTACTCCCATAAAGACAACTGGTCTGGAAGAGCACATGGAAATGGAACTTGAGGACACTAGCTCAATGTTCATTCCTGAAGAGCTGGACCCCACCTATGATGCTGAAGAATATATCACAGATTTAACCACATCTGCAGACATGTCGTGAGTAGATGATTATCTGTTTATTGAATTTATATGAAAGACCTCACTCACCCAGCACACTCGCTCTTTGCCCCACTCCCCTCAGGACGGAGGTTGAGGAGCATCAAATGTAGAACCACTAGACTGAGGAACAGCTTCTACCCTGAGGCTGTTAGACTCATGAATAAATAAATAATGAGAATAAACACTGCAAAATATCACATCATGCTGATGCTGATCTGTTTTCTTGTTGCTGTGTTCATCTGTGACCATCTGCTCATACAGACTCATGTTCGTGCTGCTGTTTATAATGATGTTTTTCCACTACATTAGGGCTTAGTGTATTACTAGTTGATGTTTCTCTTAGTTAATTCTAGATGTTATTACTGTTTTTCTCTTGCATTTGTTGTTGGATGTAACTGGGACCCCGTGTACATAATCTCGTTTTCATCACATGTACCACATGCGGTGCAAATGACAATAAAGACTCTCTGACTCTCTGACTCTTATATAATGTATATCAATTCAAATGTAAATGTCTTTTAAATTTTTATTTTCAGAAACATCACACCGACTACAATACACAATGAGAAAAAATATATTGTGTATGAGACCAACATTTTAGAGTTGTTCAAGGAGTGTCCTGTGTGCAAGCGCACATGTACCGTTAACAAGCGACAACGCGGCACATTCATCTCCGTGGTGCAGAACTGCCCCCACTGTAAGTACAGTAGGACCTGGAACAGCCAGCCACTACTACGTAGCACTCCAGCAGGAAATCTTCAACTCTCAGCTGCAGTATATCTCTCTGGAGCATCATTTATAACAATACAAAAGGTATTTCAAATTTTCATACTTTTGAAATCTAATCAGAATTTAAATATCATAATCTTGTGTCAGTTTATAAAATTGACTGATTTTTTTTTGTGTGTGTGTGTGCCATCAGGTCTTCAGGGCTTTGCACCTACAACTCTTTGTTTACGAAACTTTTCGTCGACACGCAAGAACTTATATAGAACCTGCTATTATCAGCAAATGGGTGATTCTCACGAACATGGTACAACTCATAGCAAAAATCAAAAAACATTGTATACACACAAAAACACATCCTCTTTATAAAATAGAATCTAATTTTACTTATCACTGTAAAATTTTAACCTCTATGCATAATTTTTAGGTATTTTAAAACATTTTATTCTGACTTTGGCGAAATAAATTCATTACCGTAACACAACTTCGATGAAGAAATATGAAACCACTAAAACTTTTTCTTCCACCTTTTTTAGACACCAAGGACTTTAATGTGTGCAAAGGAACAGATATCAACAAAAATAAGCATTAGTAATGAAATTTTATTATTTTAATGCAAACAATCATTTCATCACCATAACATTAATACAATTTTCAAATCTATTTTGATTGTGATTTAGTGACAGATCATTAAGTCGAAAAAACAATACCACCATAGTATAAAGGATCTGGTACATTTCATCAAATAATTAAAAAATAAAAGTAATTAATTGATCTAATCTAAATAAATCATCATAAAGTTAACATAGCGGTAATGAAAAAACACATGTCGGTAATGACTAAAAATGTTTCGGTAGTGAACACTTCATAACTAGATTAACGTGTAACTACTCATAAACAATATAATCCTATTTACTCCTTAACCCTAATAAAACACATCTGCAAATTGAACAATGGACCAATATTGAGCCATGGAAAACAGGCAAAAGACAATTGGAAACTGAGTTTTAATCAGGTTAAATACAAGAGGGAACAAGACAGGGAGATCATGGGTCATCGCAAGAAAGGTGAGGACAAGAAAAAAGGATATTGAACTTCAAAATAAATAACAGTAAACAGGGACATGACTGCATGTATTTTTTTTCCAACTTTGTATTGGCAAATTTCTAGTGATACTACATTGTGTGGAAAAGAAGAATGCAAAACATCACTCGGATAAAACGGAAACAATCTTAGTAAACAATAAATCATTTTTGACAACCATTAGATCCTATATTTTAGTTTTTCTAATCTTTCTCATTAATTAAAAAAAACTAATAATTTTTTTTATATTACAATGGCATATTAGGGCCATTGTAGATAGAAAAAGAGGAGTAAATTTCGGCCAAAAAACTCAGAAATGTTTTAGACTAATCTCCGAAATTGTCTAGAAAAAACAAGGACATTTCTGAGTTTGAAATGTTGAAAATTTGCTAGAATTTTTTTTAATTTTTTATATTAATCTCAGAAATCTGAAAAAAATTGGAAATTTCTGAGTTTCAAAAGTCAAAAATTTCCAAGTTTTTCTAAAAAATTGCTGATTTTTTTCCTAGCAAATTTTTGACTTTTCAAACTCTGAAATTTCCTATTTTTTCTTTTCTCTTTTTTTTCTAGAAAAGTTTAGATTTTTGGGTGGGCTGAAATTTACACCAATTTTTTTCTTCTATCTACAATTGTCCTAATATGCCATCATAGGTAATAGATAATTCATTGGGTTTTCTTTTTGTACTTTGCCCAGATCTCTGGCTACGTTCACACTGCAGGCAAATCTGACCCAAATCTGATTTTTTTGCCCCATCTGACCCATATCTGATTTTTTTATGACAGTCTGAATGCGACAAATCCAATTTTTTCAAATCCGACCCAGGCCGTTTCAGTATATGGTTTTAAATCGGATATATATCTGATGTTTTCAAAGCGACTGTAGTGTGAACGTTCATGTGACTTGCATCTGACTTTTGCATCACCGATGTGAGACCGATGTCACCGTTCGGGCCAGCGGAGATTAGTGTCTTGTCGGGAAAGGTGATCAGACAGGCGCTGAAAGATGTATTCAAACGTCCAGCTCCAAAAATCGCCATCACTAAAAATTTTGCTCGCTTTCTTCTCAGTTTTCTTTTGCCTTTAATCATTTGGATGTTTAGCTTTCCCCGATTGGACTCAAAATTACAGAACACACACTGAAAACTGCCGCGTCCATGTTTACTTCCGCAAAAACAGGGTGCTGCGTGTCACGTGACGTTCTGAGACACGTTTTCTTCTGCGCATGCGGGTCGCTTCTGCAATGTAGATCGTTCACACTGGAGTCTGATGCAGGTCGCATTTAAAATGTAGTGTGAACGTTCACACCAAAAGATCAGATTTTTTTTTTTAATCGGAATTGAGACCTGCAGTGTGAACATAGCCTATGACACCACACAGAAGTGTCTTGCTGATGAAGAGGTAGACAGTGGTTTAGGGATAATTTCTTTGATGTCATCCAAATAATACCACACCTTCTCACCAGCAAATCTTATTGATGGGATGTAGAAGCGGTTGTCACCCGCACAGCTCATTGTATCAACCTCGTACTGACCACTGGCAATCTGGATTAATGAATAATAAAAAAGATCCATTAAAACAGCAAAAATAAAAGAGTTGATTGACTGCATTAAGTATAAAAACTTTCTGAACACATTTTAATTTTTATTACAAGATCATCATTACCTCAGCACTACGTGTTTTCAATCTGAATCCAATTTGATTCAATTCACTCTTAAATCTACCTGTGTTACTGTGCCAGGATAGAAGTCTCCGTCGTAGTCCACAAGGACCCATGTTCCTACTTTGATGGTCTCTTAAGACTCCCTTTGGGTGAAAACAAACTCCTTTGGGGTGAAGCAGTCACAAGAGTGACTACAGAAGCATGAGACCTCTCGAAATCTAATGTTCCCTGGTTCAGTAGCAACAACCTGTGGAGACATGATTTAAGTTTAGTTTTTTCTGCAAAAACAAAGTCAGCCTTGTCTATATAATTTGGACTGAAATAAATAAAATGCAAATTTGCAAAAAAAAATAATAATAATCATCAAATTAAAAAAAGCCAAACAGAATAAGAGTGGGTGTGAATTTGTTTAGGTGCTCACCTAATGTATTTTCATAGTCCCTGGGACTGATTTCAGGAATGGAGGAACCAGTTCCCTACATGTAGCAATATTCTCCTCTGTCACCTCAAAAAGCCTAACTGATGGGTGCTTTGACAGATTCTCCAGTAAAGCAGAAGCATTTGGGATGTCTGTGCCATAGGCCACCACATGATCTGCAAGGTTTTTAAGAGCACCTCATACTCGATCAGGAACTCCCTTCCCATGAGGTCTCAGTGAAGTTCCATGTCACAGTCTTAAACCCTTTCATAAAAGGCACTGTGGATGCTAGGTAGAATGCAATCTTATTCCTGTATTGAGATGTTGGTCCATCAGATAGGAAGTGGATATTTTTTTGCCAGGGGGTAGTTTGATGTTATGTACTCCAGAACTGGCTGCAAATGTGTCCATGTTGCGACAGCATCATGCTGTAGGCTGCCAGACACAGTAGCAAAGGACTCGGCTTGCTTGCTTGCTTGCTTGCTTGCATGAGTGAGTGAGTGAGTGAGTGAGTGAGTGAGTGAGTGAGTGAGATGTGTGGGTGTCAGTCAGTTGAGTGAATGTAGTGTGCGTGAGTTAGGACTACCTTTCTTTTTCCTTTCTTCTATACTCTTCTAGAAGGTCTGGATTATTATAAATCTTCTGCCTATGCCACAAATGAGGAAAACTGGAGTGTGAGATCGATAGGCAGATAGGTGCAGCATCCGCAGTGAAGCGGGCGCTGTACCGGTCTGTCGTGGTGAAGAGAGAGCTGAGTCGAAAGGCAAAGCTCTCAATTTACCGATCGATCTACGTTCCCACCCTCATCTATGGTCATGAGCTTTGGGTTGTGACCGAAAGAACGAGATCTCGGATACAAGCGGCTGAAATGAGTTTTCTCCGCAGGGTGGCTGGACTCTCCCTTAGAGATAGGGTGAGAAGCTCAGTCATCCGGGAGGGACTCGGAGTAGAGCCGCTGCTTCTCCACATCGAGAGGAGCCAGTTGAGGTGGCTCGGGCATCTGGTTAGGATGCCTCCTGGACGCCTCCCTGGTGAGGTGTTCCGGGCATGTCCCACCGGGAGGAGACCCAGAGGAAGACCCAGGACACGCTGGAGGGACTATGTTTCTCGGCTGGCCTGGGAACGCCTTGGGATTCCCCCAGAGGAGCTGCTCCAAGTGGCTGGGGAGAGGGAAGTCTGGGCCTCCCTACTTAGGCTGCTACCCCCGCGACCCGACCCCAGATAAGCGGAAGAAAATGGATGGATGGATTCTGCCTATGTTTTTCCATCCTAGTTCTTGATGCCGCCCTCTTATGTTCACTTTCTTTTGCCCTTCATATTAAGTAAAATTAGTTAGCATAAAATAGCATAGCAATTTAGCATAAAAATATTTAAGATGTAGTAAGCAAAAACAAAAATGATTAAAGTTTAAATTATTATTTAAAAAACACACTGTTCATCACCGTAATCTTGTTTTTCATTACCGCAACAGGCCTCGCATTACACGGTAATGAAAGTTAAGCATTACGGTAATGAATGACATCCACATAAGCTAGCTTAAAATGGCAGCATGTCATGATGACTCAGCTAAAGTTTTTCACTTACAGTAATAACTCCCTAATATCTTCTTTACAGGAAAGTATCTAATTAATAACTTTTTAAGAACATGAGGTATTACACATTACGGTAATGATCACCTAATGTGTGGAAAAAGGCATATGCAAGGAGAAACGTAACAATTATCATGATCAAAACATGTCAAACAATCTTACCTTGTAGCCATCTTTTGTCTTCTCTTCCTTGTGGTGCATTATGGGTCAAAACAACTTTATTTAAAAAAACGCTGTGAATATGACAGGACTTTGAACACAGTGCAACGGTAATGAGTACTGCACATCCGGACACTCACTTTTATTAAAATATTTTTAATTACTTAATAGGAAATCATTATATATTATCATATTCTGAAAAATTATGTTGTTTTAAACAAATTTATAAAAAAATTTCATAAACCGGCTTGAATATTTATAATGAAAATTTGAGGTGAAAGCATTTTTTTCCCCTTCGGACGCATTACGGTAATGAATTTTTGACGCCAAAATCAGTTAAAAAACATTTAAAAAAAAAATTTGGTAACCAACAATGAACTGTGCCAAATAATAGAAATTATGATTGTTCAAACAAAAGTGAATTATGTTTAGTTTTTATGAGTATGCCCATAAAATCTTCCAAGCCATTCAATAGGTTGTGTTCATGAGAATCACCCCTTGGGTCAAGCGTATTAAAAATAAACCTAAACCCCTCACCTTGGACTGCAAGCGAAGGAGTGGGAAATCTTCACAGCCCTTGCAGAATTAGCTGGAAGTTTGTTGTTCCAGACTTCTCTGATCTGCTGCTTTCGCTTTTCATCTACCTTCCACGCATTTTTTATATTTTCATAATACTGTACACAATTTTATTTTACACTTCTTGCAAACAACAGTGCTCTTGTCAAACTCTGTCTTCCCCGGAACATTTTAGTCAAAAGTCAAAGTCAACTTTATTGTCAAAACTGCAATATGTACAGGACATACACAGGATTGAAATTGCATTTCTCTCTGTCCCTCGGTGCAACAGTAAACATTTAAACACTAAAACACTAAAACATTTAATAAACATAAGCATAAAATGAAATAATAAAAGTGTAATACTGTCCTGAGTTTTTGCATAGTAGTTTTTGCATAGTAGTAGTATGAAAGTATGAAAAGTTACACCAACACTAAAACACTAAACATTTAATAAACATAAGCATAAAATGAAATAACAAAAGTGTAATACTGTCCTGAGTTTTTTGCATAGTAGTATAAAAGTGTAAAAAGTATATCTATAAAATAAAATGAAAGTTCTGGCATTGACATTTGTAATAGAGTGACAAAGCAGCATATGAAGTTTATGTACACAGTATATGTATGAGGTAGTTGATATTGGTATAGAGGTAAAGTGGCATATGCAATAAGGCTAGTAAATATATATATATATATATATACAGGTAGTCCCCGACTTACGAGCGCTCTTACTTACGAGGTCCCGGACTTACGAGTATGCATCTCATTAAAAAATAATAATAATAATTTTATTTATTTATATTTTACTTTTTAATTATTTTTTTATTATAAATGAATACATGTACAGTACTGGACAGTCACCAAGCACTCATGCTGAATCCTCACCAAACGCTTTTCGCGCAGCCGAAGCAGCCACTTTACATTGAAAGTCTATGTGGCCGCGCATCTTGGAGCAGCGGGGCGTGACGCAGCGCGTCTTCAGCATTTCAAGCAGCGCAGCAGCACCCGGCAGTCCCTTTTCACGCAGCCGAGCAGCAGGAAGCAAGAATATTCTTGCTTCCTGCTGCTTGCAGTGTCGCAGCAACCAATCGGGAGAGACTCTGCTATTGTGATGACGCAACGACGACGGGACTTTCTGTGGACGAAAACGGCCTCCGGTAGGAAAACCTGGCATTTTTAAAGTTGTTGCTGTCCACTCGAGTGTACATCACCCCAAACATTTAAAAAAAAACACGTTTTAATCTCAACAAAGACTTTTGGAGCTGCAGTTCGGCTCGTAGAAAACCCACTCAAATAGTAACGAGGCTCAGGTGAAGCTGATTTTATCTGCTCGGTGCACAGAAAAACAACACTGACCGGGAAGGGAGCCACACGCTGCTCCCACTGCACATCTGCAGTGGAAACAGACATCTGTTGACAAGCAGCAAACACGGTGCGTTGGGAGCTTTTTGATGCGTTTAGTGAGGACCAGGCATTAGCCTGTCCTAACACAGTTTTTAAAGATGAAGGAATGAGTTGAATTGTCTCCCTTTATGGGAATGGAGCCTGCAGGGAGGAGGGACACAATTCAACTGACTCCTTAACTGTGTTAGGATAGGCTAAGTGCTTGGTGACTGTACAGTACTGTACATTTATCTATTTATAAATAAAAAACAATAAAAAAATAAAAATACTGTATATACAGTACTGTATATTTTTAATAAATAGATAAATGTACAGTCACCAAGCACTTAGCCTATTCTAACACAGTTTTTAAAGATGAAGGAGTCAGTTGAATTGTCTCCCTCCTCCCTGCAGGCTCCATTCCCATAAAGGGAGCTAGCTCTCTTTATGTGAAAGGGAGACAATTCAACTATTCCTTCATCTTTAAAAACTGTGTTAGGATAGGCTAAGTGATTGGTAACTGTCCAGTACTGTACATGTATTCATTTATTTAAAAAAAAAAAAAAATTTAAGTAAAAAAACAAACAATTTTTTTAAAAATTTTTTACTATGTGATCCTACTTACAAATTTTTGACAAACGAGCGGCCCCTAGGGACGGAACTCGCTCGTCAGTCAGGGACTACCTGTATATATCAGCAGTAGTGTAGATATAAAAAGTAGTGTAAATGTAAACAGTAGTAATAAATGTAAACAGTAGTATTGAATGAAAACTAGTAATAAATGTAAACAGTGAATGTAAACAGTAGTATGACTATAGGCAGTAATGTAATACAAACATTAGTGCAAATATAAGAACTAGTGCAAACTGAATGAGCACATGACCGTGAGTTGAGTGAATAACCCGTTTTGATGACACAAGCCTTGTTTCCATCAAGGTTTCTAGATGCGCATTATGAAGCATCGCATCAGAAAAGCTTAATGGAAACGGCAAAATTCGAGTTAACTTCCTCTAATTCGCTCTAAAGTTGATACGCTCGCTTGAGGTAGTTTTTGGGGGCTTCGAAACAGAGCTGATGCGCAAAACGACGGATGGAAACAGATTTGCCGACTCAGTTCTGCCGTAGCGAACATTCACGTCACGTGACTGATCAGCTGTTTCCGCTCCGGACAACATGTAACATCGCTAAAACTAGTTGGCATGACAGAATAAATACAACTTGCCCGATAGCAACACATACCTGAAATATTCTCTCCATTTTGCCGAGATGTGTGGTCGGGTTCTGTTTTCAACCGCTACTTCCTGTTTACTGTAGACATGCGCAACGCTGACGTCTGACGTAATGACGCTGTGCGTGGCTTGGTAGATGTGCTACAAGCCAGTAGATGGAAACACTTCTGATCCGCATTAATTTGTATTTACATTTTTGCGAGATTTCAAAAATTAGCTCAAAATTCGAAATGAAAATAGATGGAAACACGGTTACAGAGTCCAGTGTTAAAATCTTTGTGTTGTGTGGTAATGTGTGAAAGTTTTTTGTGATTAAGGCAGTACAAGTGGGAGGGAGGGCAGAGCAGGCAGAGAGTTTAGCATCCTGACTGCCTGATGAACAGAGCTGTCATTTAGTCTGCTGGTTTGAGCCTGGAGACTCCTCAGTCTCCTCCCTGAAGGCAACAGGCTGAAGCAGCTATGTAGTGGGTGTATGGGATCCCACTATTAGAATCCAAAATGACTTTACACTTTTAACGACGAAGGAGTGGGTTGAATCACGCTGATCTCCCGCTCCATGCTAGCGGACTCCATTCAGATAAAGGGAGCTGGCTAACTAGCTTGCTTTACGGTGGCCTACAAGGCCAAATTCTATGGTGGCCGAGCGGACACGTAATGCAATATGCAGTACACTCAGGTGTAGGAGCGGGAAAAAACTAACGCATTTTAAAATCAATTTATGGGCCTTTAAAATTGATTCATAATCGCCAGGGCTAGCAATTGAGATTCATTAATGGATTTTTTTTTTCTGCACCCCTATATAGTTATGTTTTGGCTAAGTTTATGGGTAAGTGTTAGAAAGGAGAATTTTCATGTAATCTTAGGCATTTGTTAATGAAACCAATTGGATCAGTTTTTAGGGAGGTGATTTAAACCTCTCCAGTTAGTAGTTTTAAGTGCAGTTCCTGGAGTTTTTATGTAAATTATAACTTAGTGTGCTCCTTGATGAATTGAAGGAGTTAACTGGGAAGAGGGAAATTCTGCTGCTCCCATGATATGTACCTGGTCCAAAATTAGCATCAAAAGAAAGATGACTGGTCACTAATTGTGTTGGCTAACAAGAGAAGGCTAGGGATGTCCAGTCCTGATCCTCAAGGGCCACTATCTTGCATGTCTTAGACGTTTTTCCAACACGTGATTGAATCAATGTATTTGGTGTTTATTAATAAAAGGGTGGATCTACATTTTGACTTGAGAAGTAAGGGATATGAAAAATCTTCCTGGCATATAATTCTTGACGTGTTTGTTTTTAAACACAATGAGTGTATATTCACTTTATACTATATTGCTTCAATTCTATGGCCGGAAGGCAATATTTATGAAGAAACAAAAATTAAATTCCAACTTTGTATATGGCTTATATAAAGTCGTTAAAAATTGTCTTTGTGCTGTACCCTTTTCACAGATTGTTCTGCTTAGGCATAGTAATAGTGTCACGCAATGCACCATGGAAGTGGTTCGCAGAGTATGCAACGTCAGCTTCAAAAATCCAAGTCTGTCAGTGGGTCAGAAGCCGAGGAGCAGCAACAGCTGGTCATGGCAGTTACACAGCAGCAAGCAACAGTTAACCACCCTCAATCTCCTGTGACCACTTTTTCTTCTGCCAGCCCTTCAGCCCCTCAGTCCCCCAATTATCAGATAATCATGACGAGTCGAAGCCCAGCCAATAGCCAGAATGTGAACATCACTTTACAAAATGTGGTTGCTGCTAATCAGCAGATCACTCTGACCCCACTCCCCATTCAGAACCCAGTATCCCCTGGCTTCCAGCACACTACTCCTCAGTGGCGGTTGGAGCATGCCCCATCCTCCTACATTCAGGTCACCTCCCCTATGCCCCAAACTATTCAACCCCAAAGTCCCACCCAGCACAGCCCAGTCTCTCTACAAGGTGTAACAAGGGCAGGGGCAACTCCAACAGCATTGGGAATGTGTGCACAGAGCCCAACACGATTTGTTGAAGCTGGCATGTTGGTGCGACAAATCAGTTTAGGTAACCAGTCGGGAGGAGGGCACTTTGTTTACCAGGATGGGACAGGACAGGCCCAGATTGCACCAGCAGCTTCTGGTCAGGTACAGATATCATCTGCAGGAACACCAGGCTCTGTGAGGGAACGACGGCTTTCTCAGCCTCACTCTCAAACCGGAGGTACAATTCATCACCTTGGACCTCAAAGCCCTGTTGCCACTGGTATTAATCTTCCTACACTGGGCAGCCCTGGTCACATCACCACGTCCAACCTACCTCCACAAATTAGCAGTATCATTAAAGGTCAGCTTGCACGCCCTATGATATTTGAAAAGACTGCACAAGGTGTGGTTACAGGAGTGGGAACCACAGCAACATTCAGCATACCCTCTTCCATTACACCCTCAAGCTCATCTCTTACTAGTCCACCCCAAGGCATCCCCAACAATCCCCTTACACCAACCAGTATGAAGAAGCAAATTGCTAAGAAGTTAGAGGAAATTGCTCCTTCTACTCCAGAAATTGCCCAGCTTAGAAAACAATGCTTGGAACATCACACCAAGAAGATGGAGAACTTGAAAGAAGTGTTCAAGGAATACCTGGTTGAACTTTTCTTTCTGCGACACCTTCAAGGGAACATGATGGACTATCTAGCATTTAAAAAGAAGCCGTGTGTTCCCTTGTATACTTACTTGAGACAAAATGACTTGGATCTTGAAGATGATGACGAAGAAGAAGAACAGTCGGAAGTCATTAATGACGAGGTACTACCATAGCTAGTCCTTAGTGTTAGATAGTCTAGCTATTTCAATTTGAAAAGCTTTCCATTACACATATTATATATCCTGCCTCTTAGAAATGTTTTTATTTTTCAAGGTAAAAGTTGTTACTGGAAAAGATGGCCAAGCAGTGACACCAGTTGCCATAGCAACACAGCTTCCTCCTAATGTTTCTGCAGCTTTCTCTACCCAGCAGCAGTTTCAGGTGATAAATACATTTACTTTCAGAACAAAGTACACTGAAATTATATATATATATACTTTTTTTTCTTAGTTCTGCAAAACAAATCCTAGTAACTGAAAATATTTCACTAATGGTTTAAGGTTGTTTTGCAGGGACACCAAGGGGCTGGTTCAGGCACTATTGCAAACCCTGGAGACATGGATGCTTTTAAGAGGCAGCAGGCTATGGGTCAAACAGGTAGGGCAAAAATTGTTGACTCCTGTCTCTCCTGTTGCTTTGTTCCCCTCCGTTTGCTTTGTTTTTTTTGTTTGTTTTCTTTTCTCCTTCTAATTGCTTCTGCTTTTAGATATTTGGCAACCTCTACTAGCGCTTTGTGTTGAAGTCTAAAACCAAGGAAGGAGAGGTGACCTGGAAGGTCTTCAGAAGGTCATTGTCCTGTGCCGAGTGCCTTTTTTGCGTTATGAGGGTATTGTGTGTTTTAAATCCCAGATCAGGCTAAGAGGCCCCGGATTGACGTTGGTCGCCGTGGGCTGATTTTCCAGCATCCTGGTGTAGCTCCTTTAGGATCACCTGGCGTTCCACTTCAGCAGCTAATGCCGACTGCGCAAGGTAGGAGTGTCCACCAGGCCGTTCTTTGTTCTGTTCGATGCTGCTGGATCTATGCCCTTCCTCAGACTTAAGGAGAGTGAATTTGAATTACCGGTACAACATTTATCTTCTACAAACAAACTTCAAGCAGCATCATCATATTGATCTTCAACCATCTGCTTGATTTCTCAGCAGTCCACAGAAAGTTCAGGCTTAGCTGTACCAGTACCAGCTCTCTGTGTCAGGATAAACGGGAAAGAAGACAATCCCAGTGTCTGAAGAAGAGTAGCCACTCATTGGGAAAATGCCATGTCGTCTTTTTTTTTTCCTGTTGTTCGCATGTCGTTATTCATCTCTTTTTTTCTTTTTGTTTTCCTCAAAGTTTGTTCTGGCTAATCTCGTTCGAACAGACCTTCCCATGCTGATGGATTTTCATCTGATTTGAGGTGGATCACAAAAAGTGGGAATCCTCTGGGAATTTTTCCACTTTCCAATGGGTATTTCTCCTTTCCCATTGTATCAATCCACCTGACATGCTTATGTTGGGTTTTCCATTGTCATTCCTTTGCCAGTCTTTTTGTCCACCATCAACTGTCTTCGAACCATCAATTTAGGTTCAAAATCATTTCATCACATCAGTCGGTCTTGCAGAGCGTTTTTGTCTTCTGATCATTTTTAGTTGTCTTTCTTCCATGTTATGTCATGACATTTTGTTCTGATTTGGCTTCTTTCCCTCAACTTAAGTAGGAGGGGGATCATTTGGAGGAGTTTTGTTCACGGCTCAAGTTTTTTGCGATTTTGGTGGTGTGGGTGTGTCAGGGCCAGGTGTTGATGGCAAGATGATGTGACGTGCAGGGAGGTAAGGCAGGTGCTGCTTCAGTGTGCACAGCTCTGCTCAGGCTTGCTGTCTGCAAACCCCATGTGTGTCCTTTTACTCACCACTGTGCTTTGTCGCTGTGTGAGGCATTCAGATGCCTTGGTTGCCGCAACAATGACATTTCTTCATGCATGATACACATGTGCTGTTTTTGTGTCTGCTTTGTAGTTTTTTTCCCCCTTTTTCCCCCGTCTTTATTTTTAAAACCCCCGTTGTTGTTTTTGTTTTCATTTTTATTAGTAACATTTCAATTTCTTCTCTAAAACGTCTTACTGCATGTACAACTTTTTGATGTTTAAACACATTCTCTCTGCATTTGAAATGCAATGTTTTGATTTTGCATTAATCAAAGTAGTGTTTCATTTGAGAGACATGTAGATTCTCATATTGATTTCATTTCTTCTGTAACCATTTTGCTGTATGAGTTTCATTAGTTTTGCTCGGATCATCAAGGACTACCGTAGTATTCTTCTGTTAATGACTATCTAGTTAACTAAGAGAAGGTTACAGGAGCTGTAAGATTTAATGTGCACACTGTTATTTAAAATGAAAAGTAAAGTTTAAATATTTACTTACTAGATTCAAAATCTACAAAACGGTCTCTCAAATTATCAAATACAAACAACTAAAGACCTAATGGAACTAAAATAAATTAGGAAAGAGACAAACATCTGTGAAACACCATTTAACATGTCCGAATTTACAACTTGATATTTTTTTAACAATTTTTTTTTCTGGTGTTGCTCCCTGTACTACTTTTTCTCCTATACTTGCCATGTATACAGGTGGTATGCCACCTACTCCTCAAGCCATCCAGATTGCAGGACAGAAGCAGAGCCAGCAACAGTACGACCCATCTAAAGGACCACCTGTGCAGAATGCTGCCAGTCTGCACACCCCCCCACCTCAGCTACCCAGCAGGTTGCCTCAAGGGGCCCTCTCTATGGTAGGCCTACCTATGGCACTCTCTCAGCAGGCTCAATTAGTGGAGAATGCTTCTCAATCTGGTGGGCAGCTCCAGGCACCAGTTCAAGTCCAGGCAGCTGGGCCTGTCCTGGCTACTGTGAACCCCCACACACAGCTCCAGCTCCAGACCCAGCTCCAGCAGCAGATACAGCAAGGTGTTCATATTCAGTTGCAGTCCCAACAACAACAATCCCAAACCATTCTACAGGCAGGACAAGCGGTCAGTTTGTTTTTATTTGATTTTATTTTTTACACAAGTAAATTGATGGAGTAATCAGTCTTTGAAAACTGACAATATTCAGGCATAGAGCATGTTGTTTTTTCATATCTTTATTTACTTACAAACTTTGTGTCAATTTTAAGTAGGCGGCTGCACATTTTAGTTACTGGTACTATCAGATTATTCAAAATATGGTTATAACATACAGTAGGGAAAAAAATATTTAGTCAGTCACCAATTGTGCAAGTTCTCCCACTTAAAAAGATGAGAGAGGCCTGCAAATGACATCATAGGTAGACCTCAACTATAAGAGACAAAATTAGAAAAAAAAAATCCGAAAATCACATTGTCTGATTTTTAAAGAATTTATTTGCAAATAAGGGTGGTATTTGGTCACCTACAAAAGTTCGTCTCAATACTTTGTACTATATCCTTTGTTGGCAACGACAGAGGTCAAACGGTTTCTGTAAGTCTTCACAAGGTTGGCACACACCATTGCTGGAATGTTGGCCCATTCTTCCCAGCAGATCTCCTCTAAAGCAGTGATGTTCTGGGGCTGGCGACGGGCAACACGGACTTTCAACTCCCTCCAAAGGTTTTCAAAGGGGTTAAGATCTGGAGACTGGCTAGGCCACTCCAGGACCTTGAAATGCTTCTTACGAAGCCACGCCTTTGTTGCCCTGGCAGTGTGCTTGGGATCATTGTCATGCTGAAAGACCCAGCCACGTTTCATCTTCAATGCCCTTGCTGATGGAAGGTTTGCACTCAAAATCTCACAGTACATGGCCCCATTCTTTCTTTCATGTACACAGACCAGTCGTCCTGGTCCCTTTGCTGAGAAACAACCCCAAAGCATGATGTTGCCACCCCCATGCTTCACAGTTGGTATGGTGTTCTTTGGATGCAACTCAGCATTCACTCTCCTCCAAACACGACGAGTTGGGTTTATACCAAACAGGTCTACTTTGGTTTCATCTGACCATATGACATTCTCCCAATACTCTTCTGGAACATCCAAATTTTCTCTAGCAAACTTCAGACGCGCCCGGATATGTGTCTGGCACTGCAAGATCTGAGTCCCTGGCGGCGTAGTGTGTTACTGACGGTAGCCTTTGTAACTTTGATCACAGCTTTCTGCAGGTCATTCACTAGGTCCCCCCGTGTGGTTCTGGGATTTTTGCTCACCATTCTTGTGATCATTCTGACCCCACGGGCTGAGATCTTGCGTGGAGCCCCTGATCGAGGGAGATTAGCAGTGGTCTTGTAGGTCTTCCATGTTCTGATTATCGCTCCCACAGTAGATTTCTTCACACCAAGCTTCTTGCCTATTGCAGATTCAGTCTTCCCAGCCTGGTGCAGGTCTACAATTCTGTTTCTGGTGTCCTTCGACAGCTCTTTGGTCTTCACCATAGTGGAACTTGGAGTGTGACTGTTTGAGGTTGTGGGCAGGTGTCTTTTATACTGTTAACGTGTTCAAACAGGTGCCATTGATACAGGTAATGAGTGGAGGACAGAGGAGCCTCTTCAGGAAGAAGTTACAGGTCTGTGACAGCCAGAAATCTTGCTAGCTTGTAGGTGACCAAATACTTATTTTCCACCCTTATTTGCAAATAAATTCTTTAAAAATCAGACAATGTGATTTTCTGATTTTTTTTCTTCTCATTTTGTCTCATAGTTGAGGTCTACCTATGATGCCATTTACAGGCCTCTCTCATCTTTTTAAGTGGGAGAACTTGCACAATTGGTGACTGACTAAATACTTTTCCCCCCACTGTATAGTCACCCATTTTCATAGTATAAACTTCATGTCAGGATTTTTTTCTCCCTTCTCCACAGACAGTGGCACTTGCTCGCCCTGGTGCAGATCTAAGCCAGCCGGTACAGAGAACTATGACCAACTCTATATCATTAATGTCTGTGTCTCCTGCTCCCCTGTCCACTCCGAACTCTAATCCATCTCCCCAAACAACAAGTTCTCTCCGTCCTCTTGGCTCTAACATCAACCCAAGCACCCAGTCCAAACTAGCAGGAACCAACGGGGTAGCTGCAGTCAAAACGGGTAGCTTTGGTCAAAATACCACCATGCAGTCCTCGCAAGATGGCTCTCAAGATAAACAAGTGGAGCAGGCTAAACTGGTGAGTTTTGTTTACACTTGTATTTTAATACAAAATCTTGAGCTTTAGCTTTAGCCGCTTCTCTAGTTTGTATCAACTCAGCATCAGCCAATTGTGTCTCCATTACCTGTTCCTACTCGGTTCCTGCCTCAGCTGTGGCTCCAAGCGAGCCAAGCTGAGGAAGCGATTTTCACATCAACAAACTGCAGCTGTTGGTTGGCCCATGGATTGACATCATTGGATTAGCCATGGCTGTACTTGCAAACTCTTCCTGAAGCACCATTTTCAATTTGATTGTTGCAGAATGTACTTTCCCGAGATAGAGATGATGAGCTGCAGATCCATGGAATCCCATGGACCAGTGATGAGGTGCAAACCTTTTTATCCATTCTGGCTGATGAGCGCATACAGCCTGAGCTCGACTGAGCCATAAGGAACAAGCGAATGTACAGAGTCAGAGTTTCTTTGTTTGCCATTTGCACTATGTGGTACATGTGGTGGAATGAAATTGTGTACACAGGGTCCCAGTTACATCCAACAAAAGTATAAAATGTAAAAGAAAAGCAGTAGTAAGATACAAGATATGAACTAAGAAAAATGTTAAACTAAAAATACACTAGGCACTAATAGAACATTACTTTGAACAGCAGCACGAACATGAGTCTGTGTGAGCAGATGAGCACGAATGAACACAGCAACATGAAACAGATCAGCAGCAACATGAAACAGATCAGCAGCAACATGAAACAGATCAGCAGCAACATGAAACAGATCAGCAGCAACATGAAACAGATCAGCAGCAACATGAAACAGATCAGCAGCAACATGAAACAGATCAGCAGCAACATGAAACAGATCAGCAGCAACATGTGATTTTTTTCACAGTGATTATTCTGGTTAGATATTCATGAGTCTAACAGCCTCAGGGTAGAAGCTGTTCCTCAGTCTAGTGGTTCTACACTTAATGCTCCTTAACCTCCTTCCTGAGGGGAGCAGGACAAAAAGTGTGTGTGCTGGGTGAGTGGGGTCCTTCATGATGCAGATGGCTCTCTTCCTGCATCATGAAGGACTAGATGTTTGTGATGGTGGGGAGACTGACTCCAACAGACTTCTGTCGTGAGGTGACTGGAAACTGGCCGCCCATGTCTACATTTTAACAATTGAATAGCGGCTTTTGTCTAACCTTTAAAAATAATAATTTACCTCAGGGAACATTCTGTTCTATAATAATAATAATAATAATAATGAATTCAATTTATAACGCGCTTTTCATTAGTGAAAATCTCAAAGCGCTACACACATTGAATGCTACACACATTCATACACCGGTAGCGGCAGACTACCATGCAAGGTGCTTTCCAGTCCTACCGGGAGCAACTCGGGGTTAAGTGTCTTGCCCAAGGACACAACGACACATGGTGTGGGGAACTGGGATTCGAACCGCCAACCTTCCGATCGGGGGACGACTGCCATTACCACTACGCCACGGCCGCCCCTCGCCACGGCCGCCCCTATAATTGGCTTTATTTCTTAAATAATATATATTATGTCCCACAGTGTGTGCAGGATTTTTGGCAGATGACTACTCTGTCTAGTCTTTGCACATTTTCAAAATTTAAAAGCTTACAAATTAAAATGATAATCATATTTAAAGTTGTGAAGCAAATTTTTTACCAAAAGCAGGTATAAATTTGTACCTACCTCACCACCATACTTAATCTGAAGACGGGTAAAACTGCTGAAGAAAACAATTTCTGAAGCAATGATTGAAAGGCTAAAAGCTCAATAAACTGGTCTGCACTTTTATCAAAGTGCCAGCAAAGTGGAAGAGAAGTTAGTTGCTCTCAAGGATAATTAGCTAAATGCACCTCTTAATATTCAAACTTCTGAGTTTGTTCAAATGTTTTTCCGGCAGTGCTGCTAGAAGGTCTTAAAATATTCTACTACTAGCATTATTATTTTAGGATTAATATTTATTTCTATAACTAGTACTTTTGCTACCAGCAAGCAATACATGTAGAAGTGGCTGAACAATGGCAAGGTCTACTTCAATCTGACTCAAGGGCCTTTGGGCTCTGATACAACTTTCACAGCTAGAGGGGTCCTGTGTTTGGAGACTTGTCATTAGTGGCTCGATAGAAGTGGAAACCTACAGGTGCAGCTTCCTTTCCCACTGACAATTTTTGAAACACCAAAAATATTGTATATATAGGGAACCCTTGACTTACGAACGAGTTCCGGACCTAAGGACCATTTGTATGTCGAAAATGACGTAAGTCGGATCATATAGTAAATTTTTTTAATTTTTTTTTATTAATGAATACATGTACAGTACTGTACAGTCACCAAGCACTTAGCCTATCCTAACAGTTTTTAAAGATGAAGAGTGAGTTGAATTGTCTCCCTTTCACATAAAGTGAAAGTGAAAGTAGCTCCCTTTATGTGAATGGAGCCTGCTGGGGAGACAATTCAACTCACTCCTTCATCTTTAAAAACTGTGTTAGGATAGGCTAAGTGCTTGGTGACTGTACAGTACTGTACATGTATTAATTTATTTAAAAATATATATATATATTTTCTTTTACAGTGCGTTCGTAAGTCCGAGTTGCCGTAGGTCGGGGGTTCCATGTATTTTGTTTAAAAATAAAAAACTAGGAGCAAGTCCACGCAGTTGTTTTTTTGTTTGTTTTTTGATTGTTTTTTTAATTAATCTGTACAAGTCAAAAATGACAAAGGTGCTTTGTGAATAGTGTAGTTCGAAATTAGTTTTACAATAAACTATATAAATCTAATAAATGCTGTGAATTTGTTGACATTTTTTGTTCATCCTGCATTTTGACTATAAAGGCAAATACCGTACATTTTTTAAATATTGTAAAGTTGCCCGTGCGGAAAGGTTAAAATAACTGAAAACCACCAGTTCATTTAAGTTCCTAATAATCACTTGTTTGTTTTTTTTATCATCAACGTTTGCTCTTGTTTTGTATTATTTACTAACAAACTTTTGTAGTCCAACTCTAAATTTATTATTGGAGTAGTTGAGATGAAGGTGGTCGTCCTTTTTAATATTCTGATGAAATTGTGTGTTTCTGTGTCTTAGGAAAGTCAGGTGCATCAACGTATTTCGGAGCTGAGGAAGGAGGGTCAGTGGTCAGCCAGCAGACTGCCCAGGCTTGTAGAGACTTCTCGTCCAAAGTCCCACTGGGACTACTTGCTGGAGGAGATGCAGTGGATGGCAGCAGACTTTGCTCAGGAGAGAAGATGGAAGGAGGCTGCTGCTAAGAAGGTTTGACTGTCATGAAAGGATTCATAAACATAAATGACAGATTAGCACAACAAAAGCCAAGTAACACCATGTAGTGACACCTTTTTAAAAAATACTTTGTGTTTTCGTTGCAGCTTGTTCGCACATGTGCACGTTACCATCAAGAGCAGACAAAAAGTGAGGAAAGATCACAGAAAGAAAGGGAGATTAATCTCCGTCACATTGCCAGCACAATCGCCCGAGAGGTGGAATTCTTCTGGTCGAACATTGAGCAAGTATGTGTGTATTTACCGTAGTTATGACCTTATTTATGAACGTGTCTTGATTCATGTATGGTCTTGTTTTTATTTGGTGTAAATGATAAATTTTATCACTAAGGTTGTGGAAATCAAACTCCAGTTTGAAATTTATGAGAAGAGGCTCAAAGCACTTTGTTTACAAAAAGCTACAGGTATGTCCCACCAAACAATAATAATAACACTTTAGCTTTGTATAATAAGCTTTTACTTCCCATAGGGCAAATGAAATTAAAATGTCACCATCTCAGATAATGTTTTTACTGAATAACAATAATTACAGTATGTACTCTAGTATTGCTGTCACTCACAATGGCTGTTTTTTATTAGACTGAAGCTTTTTTGTATTATAAACTTTAATCAAGTAAAACTGAGTAATTATCTTTGTGTGGTGAAACCTACAGCCCTGAAATGTACCAATCTATTAACACTAAATTTACTGCACTTCCGTTTCAGTGTCGGGACAGACAGGAGATAAAGTCAGTAAAGCGGTAGGTGCTGCTCCGACTGATTAGGATTAATAGTGAAGCAAAAACCATATCTCATTTAGAGTTTTATTGATGTATAAACTATTTTCTTTTGTCCATTTTACAGGAGGGAGTCACCTCTGCTAAAAAAAGAAAATCAAGTTTGTTCTTGATTGATGAAGATGGTATTTGTTAGTTTAAGATTTATATTGCAAAAAAAGTCTAAGCTAAATAATGATTACCATATTTTAATTGCGGTTTTTCTTTTTAATTTAGTCTTGGATGAAGAGAGCACCATAGAGGAGCAGGAATTCATGGAAGGTCATATAGACCACAAAGCAGAATTGAATGACCTCGCCAAAAACGGTACATGCGTCCGCACAAAACCACTTGTGATTTTCTTTTTCACATACCAGTACTATTTTATTTGAATAAATATGTCTGTGCTGTATGCAGGCTTAACAGTTTGTCTTTCTCCGAGAAAATTGCACCCATGTTCTTATGTATTCAGTATTCACAACAAACTATTGCATCAAAAGCACAAGTAAACCAGTTTAGATGTTAAGTGTTTTTATATCAGTCCAGTCACAATAAAATAACCTACGGTATTTACAAACAACATAAAGTTTGCATGCTGCACTGCTTAAAGACCGTGTAAAGTGAATTTCAATATTTTCTTCAATAAACATTATAAATGTCATAATTGTAATCTTGTAAATGAGTAAAAAGTCTCAAAATTGTAGCTCAATTAATTTTGGAGTTATAGATCAAACTTTGTTTAAAGATATGTCTGCTTCAGGATTTTTTAGGCGTGGTTTAAATGTGACCGCGTTTCGTCACGCGGTCTAAAGCCCCACCCCCTGCAGCTCCAGCCGTATAAATTCGTTCTTCGCATCGGTGGAGCCATTCACTCGCGAATCGCAGATAGCATCAGATAGCAATAGCATAGATATTTTGTTCATTGTTAGCTAGCTAATCAATTATGCCTCGTTCCTGCATCTTCCCTGGATGTCGCAATGGTCAGGGCACCCGCTTGGTGACTTTATTTATCCATCCATCCATCCATCTTCTTCCGCTTATCCGGGGTCGGGTCGCGGGGGTAGCAGCCTAAGTAGGGAGGCCCAGACTTCCCTCTCCCCAGCCACTTGGAGCAGCTCCTCTGGGGGAATCCCAAGGCGTTCCCAGGCCAGCCGAGAAACATAGTCCCTCCAGGAGGCATCCTAACCAGATGCCCGAGCCACCTCAACTGGCTCCTCTCGATGTGGAGAAGCAGCGGCTCTACTCCGAGTCCCTCCCGGATGACTGAGCTTCTCACCCTATCTCTAAGGGAGAGTCCAGCCACCCTGCGGAAAAAACTCATTTCAGCCGCTTGTATCCGAGATCTCGTTCTTTCGGTCACAACCCAAAGCTCATGACCATAGATGAGGGTGGGAACGTAGATCGATCGGTAAATTGAGAGCTTTGCCTTTTGACTCAGCTCCCTCTTCACCACGACAGACCGGTACAGGGCCCCTTTACAAAGGTTTGCCTGGGGCCCCCAAATGTCTAAGTCCGCCACTGGGGCAGGCACACTGGTGGGAGGTCTGGGGGTCCTCCCCCAGAAAATTTGGAAGATGCCATTTCCTGTATTCTGATGTATTTTAAAGGGTTAAACATCTATGTTTACCTACATAAGTAACTTGAATCAATAACTAGTTTAGAGAGCAACAAGTCCCAGTTGAATGCATGCAGCTCAAAAACCTGTTATTTAACTACAGACTTTATTATTTAACTTTACTTATGCATGTTCCCCAGAGGGAAAATCAACCTTCTTATTTCAGCTGTCACCCCAGCTGTCACTGACTTTATCTGCACTGAACTTTATCCACCAGACCTTCAAAACACCACCTCCCTTTCTCTGTTCAAGACTGCCCTGAAAACCCATCTCTTTAGACTAGCTTATCACTAACTTTGCTAAATGTATTTTTATCTTCCATTTTATATCCTTTATGTATTTTATATTTCAATTTGTCACTGATAATGTTTGCTCTGTATTACACTGTGTTGGTTTGTTAAGTGTCCTTGGGTGTCCTGAAAGGCGCTTTTAAATAAAATGATTATTATTATTATTATTATTATTATGAACTCTGTTCAATCCTGCAGAAATAACTTGGAGCCTCTGAGAATCTTCACCAGCAACTTGGAGCCTCCGTCAGAAAGGAGGGGAGGGAGGATTGTTTATGTGTTCAGCAGTGTGGGGGGGAGGGGGGCTGCGCTTTGATTCGCTGCAGACGGAGTCCTGCAGCCAAACGGAGTTTTAACAAGGTAGAGCTGCAGGCAGCTCACGCCTCAAAAACACACGCGCGCACACACACAGAACACCTGCTCTCTCTTTTTCCGGTCGCTCATTTGAAACACGTACCTTGCGCTCTGTCGCTCGAAAGGGAGGACTCAGAGGAGGAGCGGACACACGAGGAGAACGCCGAAGCCGCACGGCTCAGTGTGCGCGCAGAGGACCAGCGGAATTTTATTTTTTTGTACAAGTTTGGACATACTTTCAGGGCTTAAAGAATGTCCAAAAGAATGTCCAAACTTGTACAAAAAAATAAAATGTTTTACATTTGAACTCTTACATAGTCAATGAAATGAAATGAAACTGGTATCGGGTCCTGTAGTATCGGAGCCCTTTTACGAGTACGAGTAAACGCACATGGTATCGAACCGATACCCGATACTGGTATCGATACGGTCCGTGTACATTCAGGCAGTTCGTTTTTTCATTTGAAACAAAAAATGAAATAACAAAAAAACACTTGTTTTTTCGTTTTTCGTTTATTGAACCAAAACAAAAAAATGGATTACAAACCGTTATCCGATTTCCGATTTTGTGCACAAAACGAAAATGGAAAAAACGGATAACGACGGGTCAGTTTCGATTTTGTAATTTCTTTTATTGACAGCGGATATGACCCGGAAGTTCTCTCTGCCCCGCAAATGTGACGTGTCGAAGCATTTGTGTGCACATTTAAGAGTGTAGAATTCATTTGAGCATATTTACACAGAACAAACTTTGTATTGTTTAAAAAAAACTCTTAACGTTGCAGGAAAAACCCGTACACACACACACCCCTTTATTTCAGTTTGTCACAATCTTCACTTATCACAAGAGTGGATTTCTGAAATATTATTTACTTTATCCGCTCATTCTCAATCAGTTCATCTGGACAGTTTCTTTTTAGTAGAAACGTTTCACCCTCACTCCAGAGGGCTTCGTCAGTCAGAGCAGTCCAAAGCAAACTGAAGCTACCCCACCAAGTAAACAACTTAAGTGGACCAACCAGTTTGCTGTAGCCAAGATGGTTTCTGGGGGCTTGTCCCTCGTCGACTCCTCCCAGGCAGGCAGACATGTCCAAAGTGGTTCAAGACCAGAAAGTTCATTCTCAATAGTCCAGGTATCAAATCCGCTCATTCTCAATC
>JBBPBX010024036.1:0-40015 GCA_038048925.1 Garcialebias charrua
TGTCACTCCTTAGTGACTTAACCACTTATGAACCGCTGAAAAGAGATCCAGGAAGTGGTTACAAGAAGAAGTTGATAGATTGCCTGAAAATTTTGAAGCAGGACAAGGCTATTGACAATATTCTGTACCACAGACTGTACCCAGGGGAGGCCACGCCAAGTCTTTATGGTTTACCCAAAATCCACAAACAGGGTGTACCTTTAAGACCAATTGTTAGCATGATTAACTCGGTCACTTACAATGTTTCCAAATATCTGGCGTCTGTACTCATCCCTTTAGTTGGCAGCTCAGAACACCACATACAGAACACCATGGACTTTGTGGATAAGGTGAGGGATGTCATCATGGAGACTGATGAAACAATGGTCTCTTTTGATGTCACATCACTCTTTACGTGCATTCCTGTTGATGAAGCAGTAGAGGTGGTCTGTTTAAGGTTAAAATCAGACACCACTCTGAGCAACAGGACCACACTTTCCACAGAACAACTGTGTCAACTCTTGAAACTGTGCCTGCAGTCAACCTACTTCACATATGGGGAGCAATATTATAGGCAGAAACATGGGTGTGCTATGGGGTCTCCAGTTTCTCCTATTGTTGCCAACCTGTACATGGAGGAGGTAGAAAAGAGAGCTTTGACATCCTTTTCAGGGAGACCACCAAGTCATTGGTTCAGGTATGTTGACGACACCTGGGTTAAAATTAAATCTCAGGAAGTCCAACATTTCACTGATCACATCAACTCTGTGGATAAATATATCAAGTTCACACGAGAAGATGTAAAAAATGGCAGGTTGGCTTTCTTGGACTGTGAGGTCTCAGTTTCTGATAGAGGAAATTTGCAAACTGAGGTGTACCGCAAACCCACCCACACAGACCAGTATTTACAGTTTGACTCCCATCACCCTCTGGAGCACAAGTTAGGAGTCATCAGGACTCTGTACCACAGAGCAGACAGCGTCCCCACTAACTCAGCAGCCAGACAGAAGGAGAAATCACACACAAAACAGGCTCTAGAGAAATGTGGATATCCTAACTGGGCCTTCCTGAAAGCAGAGAAGAAACCCAAACAGGACTCCAGCCAGCCATCAGGTGAAAAGAAGGAACCCAGACCCAGACCAGTGGTCATTCCGTATGTTGCGGGAGTTTCAGAGACATTGAGACGTTTATTTTCTAAACACAACGTCCCAGTGGCTTTTAAACCCCAAAATACATTACGACAAAGACTGGTTCATCCCAAAGATCCAGTCCCCCGGCACAAACAGAGTAATGTTGTGTATGCTGTTCAGTGTCAGGAGGGCTGTGATCAGTCTTACATCGGGGAAACTAAACAGCCACTGGCCAAAAGGATGGCCCAGCACAGAAGATCAACATCATCAGGTCAGGACTCTGCGGTCTACACTCATCTCCAGGCCAGCGGTCACTCTTTCAGGGATGAAGATGTTCACATCCTTGATAGAGAGGAACAATGGTTTGAGAGAGGAGTAAAGGAGGCCATCTTTGTGAAAAGAAACCGTCCATCATTAAACAGAGGTGGAGGCCTCCGGGTTCAACTGTCCCCCACTTACAATGCTGTTATTGCTAGTATCACTCAGCCCTCTGTGAATAGCAAACAACCATCAGGGTGTTAACGATCCATCGTCAGGCTGATGGTCCTCCTTGATCATGTGAGCAGCTGGTTTCGGCTGTCATCAGCCAACTGGTTGATCCACTGTGGGAGGGTGCTATTTATAAGACTGAGCTGAACTCAGCTTCTCAGACTGAGGAAGTCTTTCGGACGAAAGACGAAACGTTTCTACAGTTTTTTTTTTTTTTTGCTTTGTTTTGTTTTGTTTTTTGAATGTCCAGAGGACCAGACTTAGCTTTTTTGGATTTTTCTACCTGGATTATTGAGCATGCATCAGGGTATTTATAGATATACTTTTTATACTTTTTTATACTACTATGTAAAAACTCAGGACAGTATTACACTTTTATTATTTCATTTTATGATTATGTTCATTAAATGTTTAGTGTTTTAGTGTTTAAATGGTTACTGTTGCACCGAGGGACTGAGAGAAACGCAATTTCAATCCTGTGTATGTCCTGTACATATTGCAGTTCTTACAATAAAGTTGACTTTGACTTTGACTTTGACAACTGACTAGCTTTATGAGATGTTTGAGATTTAAAAAAAGTCGATGTTTTATAGACGTAAATGTGTTGCGTTAGATTCGGGTTATTTTCCTGCTACTATTTGTCTAAATACTGTAACTCATAAACTAGGGATGGGGCAGATCCGATCCAGTATCTGTATCGGTATCCGATATCAGCATTATTTAAGTATCGGATATCGGATCCAACCTGCCGATACTTTTCCGATACAGCTTCAAAGAGCACTTGTGTTCATTCACATTCTGTGACTGCCCTTCATAACATGGTGTGAGTTAAACCTAATGAAGACCCTCTTAAACCTTACAATAGGGAACCCACTGACTTTAACAGCACACAGGACAGGAGGCAAGTATACCACACACATGTCCTCCTTACTCATGGTGCAGCTGAAAAAACTAAAAAAGCACTAAGCATGATGGGAAAGACAACACAGCATTTCCCCTTAACCACTAAGAGAGTGGGTTTTGTTGTCTTTCCCATTATAACCAATAAGAAGAGAAGAGAAAAAAAAAAAGAAAGTTAATTCTCAATAGTCCAGGTATCAAATCCGCTCATTCTCAATCAGTTCATCTGGACAGTTTCTTTTTAGCAGAAACGTTTCACCCTCACTCCAGAGGGCTTCCTCAGTCAGAGTAGTCCAAAGCACACTGAAGTTAACCCACCAAGTAAGCAACTTATGTGGACCAACCAGTTTGCTGTAGCCAAGATGGTTTCTGGGGGTGTGTCCCTCGTCGACTCCTCCCAGGCAGGCAGACATGTCCAAAGTGGTTCAAGACAAGAAAGTTAATTCTCAATAGTCCAGGTATCAAATCCGCTCATTCTCAATCAGTTCATCTGGACAGTTTCTTTTTAGCAGAAACGTTTCACCCTCACTCCAGAGGGCTTCCTCAGTCAGAGTAGTCCAAAGCACACTGAAGTTAACCCACCAAGTAAGCAACTTATGTGGACCAACCAGTTTGCTGTAGCCAAGATGGTTTCTGGGGGTGTGTCCCTCGTCGACTCCTCCCAGGCAGGCAGACATGTCCAAAGTGGTTCAAGACAAGAAAGTTAATTCTCAATAGTCCAGGTATCAAATCCGCTCATTCTCAATCAGTTCATCTGGACAGTTTCTTTTTAGCAGAAACGTTTCACCCTCACTCCAGAGGGCTTCCTCAGTCAGAGTAGTCCAAAGCACACTGAAGTTAACCCACCAAGTAAGCAACTTATGTGGACCAACCAGTTTGCTGTAGCCAAGATGGTTTCTGGGGGTGTGTCCCTCGTCGACTCCTCCCAGGCAGGCAGACATGTCCAAAGTGGTTCAAGACAAGAAAGTTAATTCTCAATAGTCCAGGTATCAAATCCGCTCATTCTCAATCAGTTCATCTGGACAGTTTCTTTTTAGCAGAAACGTTTCACCCTCACTCCAGAGGGCTTCCTCAGTCAGAGTAGTCCAAAGCACACTGAAGTTAACCCACCAAGTTGCTTACTTGGTGGGTTAACTTCAGTGTGCTTTGGACTACTCTGACTGAGGAAGCCCTCTGGAGTGAGGGTGAAACGTTTCTGCTAAAAAGAAACTGTCCAGATGAACTGATTGAGAATGAGCGGATTTGATACCTGGACTATTGAGAATTAACTTTCTTGTCTTGAACCACTTTGGACATGTCTGCCTGCCTGGGAGGAGTCGACGAGGGACACGCCCCCAGAAACCATCTTGGCTACAGCAAACTGGTTGGTCCACATAAGTTGCTTACTTGGTGGGTTAACTTCAGTGTGCTTTGGACTACTCTGACTGAGGAAGCCCTCTGGAGTGAGGGTGAAACGTTTCTGCTAAAAAGAAACTGTCCAGATGAACTGATTGAGAATGAGCGGATTTGATACCTGGACTATTGAGAATTAACTTTCTTGTCTTGAACCACTTTGGACATGTCTGCCTGCCTGGGAGGAGTCGACGAGGGACACACCCCCAGAAACCATCTTGGCTACAGCAAACTGGTTGGTCCACATAAGTTGCTTACTTGGTGGGTTAACTTCAGTGTGCTTTGGACTACTCTGACTGAGGAAGCCCTCTGGAGTGAGGGTGAAACGTTTCTGCTAAAAAGAAACTGTCCAGATGAACTGATTGAGAATGAGCGGATTTGATACCTGGACTATTGAGAATTAACTTTCTTGTCTTGAACCACTTTGGACATGTCTGCCTGCCTGGGAGGAGTCGACGAGGGACACACCCCCAGAAACCATCTTGGCTACAGCAAACTGGTTGGTCCACATAAGTTGCTTACTTGGTGGGTTAACTTCAGTGTGCTTTGGACTACTCTGACTGAGGAAGCCCTCTGGAGTGAGGGTGAAACGTTTCTGCTAAAAAGAAACTGTCCAGATGAACTGATTGAGAATGAGCGGATTTGATACCTGGACTATTGAGAATTAACTTTCTTGTCTTGAACCACTTTGGACATGTCTGCCTGCCTGGGAGGAGTCGACGAGGGACACGCCCCCAGAAACCATCTTGGCTACAGCAAACTGGTTGGTCCACATAAGTTGCTTACTTGGTGGGTTAACTTCAGTGTGCTTTGGACTACTCTGACTGAGGAAGCCCTCTGGAGTGAGGGTGAAACGTTTCTGCTAAAAAGAAACTGTCCAGATGAACTGATTGAGAATGAGCGGATTTGATACCTGGACTATTGAGAATTAACTTTCTTGTCTTGAACCACTTTGGACATGTCTGCCTGCCTGGGAGGAGTCGACGAGGGACACACCCCCAGAAACCATCTTGGCTACAGCAAACTGGTTGGTCCACATAAGTTGCTTACTTGGTGGGTTAACTTCAGTGTGCTTTGGACTACTCTGACTGAGGAAGCCCTCTGGAGTGAGGGTGAAATGTTTCTGCTAAAAAGAAACTGTCCAGATGAACTGATTGAGAATGAGCGGATTATAACCAATAGTTATAACCAATAGTTTGTCCAGCTAAAGCTGAAAAAATTAAAAAAGCGCTAAGCATGATGGGAAAGACAGCACAACCACTCCCCTTAACCACTAAGAGAGTGGATTTTGTCATCTTTCCCATAATGCTTAGCATTTTTTTAGTTTTCCAGCTTTAGCAGTGAGCCATGAGCTACTGTTGTTTTTAGTTTTCCAGCTTTAGCTGGAAAACTAAAAAAACGCTAAGCATTATGGGAAAGACAACAAAATCCACTCTCTTAGTGGTTAAGGGGAGTGGCTGTGTTGTCTTTCCCATCATGCTTAGCGCTTTTTTAGTTTTTTTCAGCTGCACCATGAGTAAGGAGGACATGTGTGTGGTATACTTGCCTCCTGTCCTGTGTGCTGTTAAAGTCAGTGGGTTCCTTATTGTAAGACTTAAGAGTGTCTTCATTGGGTTTATCTCACACAATGATAAAATGAATTGTTTGGGTACAAAAGTATCATTATACAGAGTCACAAACCTGAACAGTATCGGATCGGAAAGTATCGGTATCGGCCGATACTCAGTTATGAAGTATCGGTATCGGATCGGAAGTGAGAAATGTGGATCGGTGCATCCCTATCATAAACCACACCGCGGATTTTCTTGAAACCTACGGAATGTAATTATTTGGTGTTCATTTACAAACTTTGACCTGTATGAGACATTTGAGATAAAATTTGATGTTTTATAGACGTAAACGTGTCACGTTAGCGTCGGGTTATTTTCCTGCTACTATTTGTCTAAATACCTCATAAACCACACCGCAGATTTTCTTGAAACCTACAGAATGTAATTATTTGGTGTTCATTTACAAACTGTGACCTGTATGAGACATTTGAGATAAAATTCGATGTTTTATAGACGTAAATGTGTTGCGTTAGCGTTAGGTTATTTTCCTGCTACTATTTGTCTAAATAACTCATAAACCACACCGCAGATTTTCTTGAAACCTACAGAACGTAATTAATTGGTGTTCATTTACAAACTGTGACCTGTATGAGACATTTGAGATAAAATTCGATGTTTTATAGACGTAAACGTGTTGCGTTTAAATCCAGCAGATTTGACCATTTCGTGAATTTATTAAGGAACGGTTAAGCTCAGGAACTCTTGTGCTATAATGCCAGCTATAATTTTTAGCAAACAAATAATTGTTTATACTGTGTTAATCTTGTAAAGTCCTTCCGTGCTCGCTCGCTTCTGTGGCCGCCATTTTCAGCAGGGCAAATGAGGCGCTGACGCGTCGCGTAGCGGTGACGCATAATAGATGTGACCTAAATAAAGGTGTGATATGTTTATGGATTTTTCCAAATTATTGCCAATAATTGGACAAAGTGATCTATATAACGGTGCAACATTTCAGGCGGAAATTACGGTATACCTAATTTTACCTCGCACCACTCTTTCTGACACTTTTCGTCTCAACTCTTCATTTCTTGCCAATACTCCAATCCTCTCACTATACACGTCATGGTAAAATTGTTTATACACTGCCCCAAGACTGTAAGCCTTGCTGCCCTTCCATTTGGTCTTTTTCACACATAAGATGTCAACCACCCTTCTCTGTATCACATTAGCCAGCTCTACCTGTGCCTGTCATGGTCTCTACATTTAAAGTTGCTACCTTCAACCCTACAGTCTTGGCTTTCCTTTTTTCATTCTGTCTCGGCAAATTTCCCTCCTTGTGGTCTTCAATCATTTTCTTTAATATGTTCTGTAGTTTTTATTTGGCCTTTTCTTGGAGTGAAATAACCAACACTTTGTTCAACACCATTACTGTGTATAAAACAATGAAACCAGACTAATCTATGTTTAGTGGGTAGAGGATTTTGAACAGAGCTTCATGGTAACACAAATGTTTTAAACAGGAAAATTTGGTGAAATTTACTAACCGGTTTTATATATTTTTCTCATCAATGTTTTTTTTTTTATCTTTCATGACTTTTTTAAAATAAATTGAACAAAATGCTGGTGATGATTCTCAGTCATCCAGGACATGATAAAATCAAAAAACGTTCAATACAAAAACAACTGGACTTTATTTGTAACAGAAGAAGCTGTTCACCTCCACCTCATGGACAAGGGACACATTTGAGCATCAGAATGTGCACATTTTGGACCGATGGTTTGAGAGATGTGTGAAGGAAGCTGTTTATGTTAAGAGAGAAAAAACATCTCAACAGAGGGGAAGGTCTCAGATTCCAACTTTCAAAAATGTATAAGACCCTAAGAAACCCCTACTGTTAAGGTGTGAGGTGTGATTTGTCAATCTACATAGGTATGTGTGTATCTGATCTCAGCCTTTAAAACCTGAACCCTACACTCTTTGCTCTTTGAATTGAGAAAGCTCCTTGGATGAAGAGCGAAACGTCTTCTGTTACAAATAAAGTCCAGTTGTTTTTGTATTGAACATTTTTTTTATTAAATTGAACATTTTTTTTAACCTTGTTGATTGACTTTTTGTTGTTGTTGTTGTTTCCAAGCATGATTCTGCAGTTCAAGAACTTCTATTGCCACAAAGGACCCAGCATGTGGAACTGCTTGGTGAAGAAGAACAAGGCCAACCCCAGAGGTTTTCAGTGAAACAGGAAAATAATATGGATGAAAAGGCAAGACAACAACAGACGGCTAACAGGACAGGCAGCAAGAAGAAATATGAACCTTGTCCAAGGTAGAGGATTCTTGGTCTGTTGGCTAGATGTAGGTTTGTAATAATTCATCTCAAAGACATTCTGTTAAATATTATCTGGCTTCCATACATGGTGCATGGTAACAATTCTTCTTTAAGTAAAAAGGAGCAGAAAATGACCATGGTGCCAAGGACACCACATATGATTTCTGTGCCTGCCAGTCATTGCACTTTATAAAGAGATATTTGCATGGCTTGTGATTGTCCGGAGTTTCTGGCCAATTACAGTTACGATACCCAGGAAAATTATTTTAAAAATCATGATGTGTATTATTTGATTGATAAATAGATATGGTGAGAATTGAGCAGTTGCAGCTGGATTTTTAGGGAGAAACTGGCTCAACATAAAATAATCTCTATCACTAAAAAATGCTAGCTGAACTCTTATCTTAAATTGAAAAAAATATATGAAAAAAAAAAAGTTTTAATAGAAGCAGACATACTGATTCCTATTTTATACTATTCTAGCAAAGCAGAGGAAAATAAACCTAGTAAGAGCTCTGGAGAGAAGAAAAGGCTGGAACAAGGAGCCAGGACCAAGAAGAAAACTGAACTTTCTGTGTCTTCATCACCTGGGCGCTTGTCCTCCCACAAGAAGTAAGTATTTTGTTTTAGTGTCCATTCATCAAAATCCGTAAAGGCTCTGAATAACTATATGTGGAAAAGCCTGCAGTTTGTGGAAAATCTTGAGAAAAAAATGCAGAAAATATGTGATTTTCTCAAAGAGGGAAAAACAATGATAGCTGAATGTTTATCTTGAATTGAAGCCTCAGGTTTTGTTTTGTTTATTGACCCAAGGGCAGCAGGAGGACAAATAATGTCATCCATCCATCCAGTATCTTCTGCTTGTTCCAAAGTTGGGTCGCGGGGGCAGCAGCTTGAGCAGGGAGGCCCAGACATCTCACAGCCACCTCTTCCAGCTCTTCTGGGAGGACCCCCAGGCATTCCCAGGTCAACTGAGAGACATATTTTCTCCAGCATGTCCTGGGTCTTCCCCATGGTCTACTCCCAGTCGGATATGCCTGAAGCACCTTCTTAGGGATGTGCCGAGGAAGCATCCTTACCAGGTGCTCGAACCACGTCAACTGGTTCCTCTCAATATGGAAGAGCAGTGTTTCTACCCGGTACTCTGACTCGCTCCTGGATGACTGAACTTCTCACCCTATCTCTAAGGTAGAGTCCAACTACCCTGCAGAGGAAACTCATTTGAACTGCCTGTATCCTCAATCTCATTCTTTCAGTCACTACCCAAAGTTCATGGCCATAGGTGAGGGTAGAAACGTAGACCGACCGGTAAACAGAGAGCTTTGCCTTACAGCTCACCTCCCTCTTCACCACAATGGTCCGGCACAGAGTCTGCAGTACTGCAGGCACTGCACCAATTCATTCAACCTTTATTTATACAGGCTAGCCTCGTTGAGCCACGGGGACTCATTCACAAGAGGGACCTGTCTCACTCACTCACACCTAGGGTCAATTTAGAATTACCAATCAGCCTAACATGCATGTTTTTGGACTGTGGGAGGAAACCGGAGCACCCGGAGAAAACCCACGCATGCACAGAGAGAACATGCAAACTCCACCCAGAAATGCCCCCGGACCGGGATTTGAACCAGGGAACTGCTAGCTGAGAGGCAGCAGCTCTACCAGTTGTGCCACTGTGCTGCCTAAATCCATCTGTCAGTCTCACTTTCCACTCTTCCCTCACTTGTGAACAAAATCCCGAGATATTTAAACTCCTCCACTTGAGGCAGAACCTCACCATTGACTCAAAAAGAGCAATCCACCCATTTCCAACTCAGGACCATGACCTCAGATTTGGAAGTGCTGATTCTCATCCCAGCCATTTCACACTCGGCTGCAAATCGCTCCAGTGAGAGCTGGAGATCACAGCACGATGATGCCAACAGGACTTTGCCATCTGCAAAGAGCAGATATGGAATCTTGAGTCCACCTAACCGGAAACCCTCCGCTCTCTGGCTGCACCGAGAAATTCTGTCCCTAAAAGTCATGAACAGAATTGGTGACAACGGGAAGCCCTGGCAGAGACCAATTCCCACTCTGAAGGGTTTCGACGAGGAACAAGATTGAAAGCCTTCTCTAAGTATACAAAATGCATGCAGACTAGATGAGCAAACTCCCATGACCCCTCGAGGACCCTAATGAGGGTAAAGAGCTGATCTAGTGTTCTACGGCCAGGACAGAACCTGCATTGTTCCTCTTGGATCTGAGGTTCGACCAACGATCTGACTAACTTTTCCAGTACTCCTGAATAAACATTACCAGGGAGACTTAGGAGAGTTATGTCTCTATAATTGGAGCACACCCTGCGGTCCCCCCAGTCTGCTAATCCAGTGGCACTGCTCCCAATGTCCGCGCAATGTTGCAGAGGCGTGTCAACTAAGACAACCCCACAACATCCAGAACCTTAAGGAAATCATGGTGAATCTCTTCCAACCCTAGAGCTCTGCTGCCTCGGAAGTTTTTAACTACCTCGGTGACCTCAGCCATGGTTATGGATCAACCAAACCCAAAGTTCCTAAGGGTATATCCAGAGTCGCATGTAAATGGGGCATGAGAACCAATGTAAAAGCTCCCACCATGGCTACAACCGTTGATATGGATACCAAGATCGAGACACAAGTCAGACTCCATTTTCACACTTTCATATCTAATGTTGAAGCTTGCTACAGAATGACTGTCTGTAGTGAACAATAAGAAGTTGGATGTGGAAATCAGTAATTGAGTTGCCTGGGTACCATGGTATTTGCCAATCGGCGTTAGGAGGCTGAGGGCCCATCTTTGATCTCCATTGTGTCATAGTTGGCCTCTGTCTGGAATTTGACAATGTGTATTTTTACAGCATGATCTGTTTGTGCCTCAGTCACCCACTGGTAGCTCAGAGAATTCTTATAAAACGAAGGCCAACTAGGAGATAGAACAACACCAGAAGAGGCTGTGAGATGACCTCCATAGGGAGCTTACATTGAGGTACAGAGCAGACCAAACTACGTTTCCATCCTGACACAAGGAATTTGATCTGACCCCTGTGTCCTGATGAAACTTTGATCACACTGAAACACCACCGAGCTACCAAGCTGAACATGGTCACCATACCTCTGACCATTGACAGGAACTCCTGGGTAATGGCATTCATTCTGTTCAAATGTAGTATAGCTGATGTTGAAGCCTTTCTCAGTGTTCAAATGGTCAGACTGAAATTCAAGTCGCATAATGTGCGCATTTGATGGGATCTGTGAGGGGACATCGTTTCCTGAGAACGTCCCAATGTTGTTGGCTCAGAAAACCCTTTGGGCCTCCGGTGCGGTTTTGAAGAGATTAACTTTTTTATTGTGTGAGATACGTAGTGTGGTGGGGAAAAGCATCTTGTAGGGAACAGCCAGTGAAATCAAATTCCAAGGATGGTAAAGTGGCTAGGAACACAACTACCGATTGGCAGATAATGCACCAGCATTGAAGGAAAGTCATCAACTGCCTTTTATCCTCCTGCAGCTCATTAGTTGAATGGTCCACAGGTGTATACTTGTTGGTGTCATCTAGTGCCTTGAAGCTGCAGGAGAAAAACTGACACTCCTACAGCTATTGTTGCCCTTAACATAAACCTGCAAAAAAAATTGACCTTTTTCTCTTTCTGCTCCAGCACTTCCATCTCTCCATTCTTGAATCTACCAGTGTAAACAAACTGCTTATATAATTAACAAAGATGATTCAAATGACTGTTTTCTGATTACATTCTTTGCTATCCATCATTTTCAGCTCATGCAGAAAAGACGCAAGTCCTTTTATTTAGTCCCGCTCACAGCCTCGCAGCAATCGGGACACGGTAGTCCTGACAGCTCTAGAAATGTTAGTTCAATGTTTATCTTGCATCTTCCTAGAAAACATTCTCAATCTGATAATATTGCTCCCTGGAAATTATTTTTGGCTGTACAGTATATGGGAAGTGGCTCTCAGGGCCCCTTTGAATATATATATATGTAATATATTAGGTGTGGCAAGATGGCGCCAGTGTGTTGGGCGTCTCGTCTACCACTCTGTTTGCCTTTTTTTATTATTATTGTTGCTATGCTTTTGTGATGTGAACTCTACTGGTTTATGATCTCCAAACCCTTTTTGGGCTTCGCCTGCCTGCTGCTAAAATTTTATATCGTCATGAAAAGCACGATTCTTTGCTCCCGCTGTTGGCCGGAGTTCCATCGTACCTGTGCCAGGCACCACACCCCCTCGCCGCAGAAGACGTCACCGGCGTCAAGGTAAACGCGGTGGGCTCTTGGTGAGGCTGAGGACGGTTTTGGCAAGTTCGCCGGGAGTATTCCTGTCCCAGCTTGGATCAGTTCCTGGTCTATATGTTTTGCGGCGCTCCTTGGACCCTGTTGATTCCTGGCTGATACCTGTTGTCGACTCGGATCAACATTTCTTTCCTCCACGTCTCACTCCTCTACATCTGCGGTGGCGAGGTGCTAACCTTGGAATTCTGCGACACCTTGCTCAGATTAATTCTTCTACTGCTTTGCCGGACCCAGTTCCCATCAGGATGGGTCTGGTAAACGCAAGATTTGTTGCAAACAAAACTTTTATTCTGAAGGATTTTTATTCGTCTCAAGGTTTGGACTTTCTCTCCGTGACGGAAACTTGGATTTCCCCGGGTGAGTCCAGTGTTTTTTTAGAACTATTACCCCATGGCTGCTCATATTTTAATACCCCAAGGCTCTCGGGTCGTGGAGGAGCTTTGGCTGTTATCTATAAATCATGTTTTGACTGTAAGCAACTGTCCCTCCCGACTGCGTTTTCTACATTTGAACTAAGCATGTTTGAGCTCGGTTGCGCTCCTCCACTTCTGTGCGCAGTCATCTACAGGCATCCTAAGTATACAGCAACCCCTCGAGTTACGTCAGGGATAGGGACCTACGTGTGTGACTTAGGTCGATTTTGTCGTACCTCGCGGACCAAAAACACATGCCTGTCGTAGGTCCGCGTTTCTGACATAGGTCGCGGTTATACCGCTAACGGAGCGCCGCACACATATTTAATGGCATGAGACTGAACAAGCAGACATACTAAGGCCATAAACACGCACAGAACTGCACAATAAATAAAAAATATAATGTCTTACTTTGAGCCGGTGGCCCCGACTGCCAGGCGGACATTTGCGGCGAGCTCCCGGCCGCAGATGGACCCTCCACGGCATGTCTTCGCCTGTGTTAGCTGCTTTGTTAGCTGCTGTCGTTAGCATGTCGGGCGGCGTTGTGGCCGCCGATCGCGGGGCGATCCGCGGCTGCTCCTCCGGACCTGAGACGTCCACAGAGTTGACCGAGTGTTTCCAGCTAATTTATCCGTATGAGGCAACCCTGATCGGGCACACGGAGCGAGCCAGCTGACAGTAGGGCTCCATTGACCGCAGTACAGTTGTAAAATGGCGACCGGAAGTGGCGAGCGGAAACGACCGGAAGTTGCGTAAATACGATAAATTTCTAATCAAAACGTAAAATTAATAATTATACTTTATTTATAAAGCCATTTAAAACAACCACAGCTGCAACAAAGTGCTATACACATGAAATTAATAACTTTTAAACACACAAAAAAAAAATAATAATAATTTTTTTTTTTTTTTAATCATATTTTTATTAAATATGATAAAATCGTAAGTCTGAGTTGCCGTAGGTCGCAGGTGTCGTACCTCGAGGGTTTCCTGTAATAAGGACTTCATACGGGAGTTTTCTGATTTCTTGAGTGATTATATGTCCAAATATGAGCCAGTTTTATTTTTTGGAGATTTTAATATTCCCGTGTGCTACACTGGAAAGCCGCTGGTGAAGGATTTCTTAGATGTAGTGGATGCTTTTGGTCTCACTCGGTCAGTGAAAGGTCCAACTCATGAACATACGCACACCCTGGACCTTGTCTTATCTTATGGTTCATCTATTTTTAACTTGGAAATTGGTGATGCATTGTTTTCAGACCACATGCCAATTTTATTTAATTTTATTCCTGTTTTTAAACCTGTTAAACCCTGTACTCCTGCTCGAAGCTGCCATGTTTTTAACTCATCCTCTGCTGCTCATTTCTCCACCGTCTTTAATCATTTAGATTCACAGCTCTCTGTGTCTCTTAGCACTGAGGAGCTTTCACTATATTTTGATTCTTTATGCAACACTGTTTTGAATGATGTGGCCCCAATTGAAATTAGGCATTCAAAGCCTAGATCTGACCCGTGGTTGAGCGACCATACCCGTGCCATTAGGCAGGTATGCAGGAAAAATGAACGCAAATGGAGAAAGGACAAACTCCAAGTCTCTTTTGATATGCTGAGAGAGAGTTGGCGTCACTATCAACGAGCTGTGAAAACAGCCAGAGGCAAATATTTCTCTGACATTATTGTTGCCAATTCTCACAATCACCGTGTTCTTTATAATACAATCAATACAGTCCTCAATTCACATGAACCAGTTCCTCTTGAAGCATCTAAAGAACTATGTGAAGTTTCTTCAAAAATTTTATGGACAACGTTACGAAAACTGGGGCTTGTATTTCTTTTCCTTCCCATGACCCTTCCATCCTGGTCCCCTATCTTGCGTTTTTTGATCATCTGGAGCCAATTTCTCTCTCCTATTTAGAGAAACTGGTCACCAGTATTAAATCATCGGGTTCCCCCTTGATGTTGTAAATCCTTGTTTTCTTAAGGAGGTATTTTCTACTGTTGGCTCCTTTGTCCTAAATGTGATCAATAGCAGCTTGATGTTTAGCGTGGTACCAAGCAATTTTAGACATGCTGTGGTGCAACCATTGTTGAAAAAAACCTGGCCTTGATCCAACCTCTTTGTCAAACTTTAGGCCAATTTCAAAGTTACCTTTTATATCCAAAATGTTGGAAAAAGTTGTTTACACCCAGCTGAAGGCCTTTTCAGATGGATTTAAAATTTTGGATGTCTTCCAGTCTGGTTTCAAAACGTACCACAGCACTGAATCTGCTCTTTGAAGGGTTTTTAATGACATGTTTTTATCACTGGATTCTGGAAACTGTGTTTTACTTGTGCTTTTAGATTTAACAGCTGCTTTTGACACGGTCGACCATGATATTCTTATTGCCAGATTGGAGCAATGGGTGGGCATCACTGGCTCAGCTCTGCAGTGGTTTAGGTTCTACCTTTCCGATAGAAGTTTCAGTGTGAAGATGGATCGTCCTCTCCTCTTTTCGCTTTATCTTCTGCCACTTGGTTCTATTTTCAGAAAGCATGGTGTGCAATTTCATTTATATGCAGATGACTGTCAAGTCTACCTCCCTTTAAAACAAAATGGCTCCACGCAGTCTCTTCTGGACTGCCTTGATGACTGTCTTTATTTTTGGAGTTGTTGACTTGATTTTGATGAAATGAATAAAATTTCAATAAATAAATTAATTAATTTAACTCCTTCCCCCCACCACCACTACCACCACCAAAAAAATTACATTAATGATTTTATATTTGCTTTCATGGTTTGGATGTGTGTCATCTGTCTCACACACATACAATTGTTGCTCCATGTACAAAGTAGTCAGTAATGTATTCTTATTTACATTTTGTTTTCAGGAAATCCTCAGCAGAAGCTGCCTTTGTGGACTATTCCAGCGACACCTCTGAAAGTGAGGAAGAAGAGGACCAACTAAATCTCTACCCAGAGAGTAATATAGACCCATTTTCTCAATATTGGCAGATCCAGAAACTAGCAAGATATCTGATGGTATGAGAACTTTACTTAAAACACAGTTGTTTCCTTCTTTACATGGAATTAAATTCGCAATACTCTAAAAAGTTGTAACGCTTGAGTCAACGGCAGGCCAGAGTTCACAGAAACAGGAAGTATTGTCTTGCTCATTTAACATTCACATTTGTAAAATCTCTGTTTTATAAATACTTTTTGTAATAATTTAGTATAAACTCCTTGTAGTACATCTTAACATTAGTGCCATGAAGGCAGAGTCATAGTCCAACAGGATATCAGATCAAATCAAATTGTCATCTGTTTCCATGTAAAGTGGTGTTTTGTTTTTTGCTGAAGTGTGTTGGATTAGCTCGTGGATTCTGGTTTTCAGAGGCCTGTTTGGTTGTTTGGGCAGGCTAAGACACAGAGGGAAGTACTGTCTGACAGCAGCAGCTATACACATCGTTTGCTCACACCACAAAGCAGGGACGTGCAGAGCCCACTAAATGGGCAGGTGCTCAAAAAAAAAAGGGGGGCACATCTAACCGCATTTTAGGACAGAATATTAACAAAGTCACATAGCTTTCAGAGTTTAATAAACAATGATAAATTACAAAATTGAAAAACAAGGGCACAGTGCAACTTTCTAGTGTACCGCACTGTAATCTATAAAATTATGAAAATGGGACCTCTCCTATGGAGTTCAATTTGTTTCACAATTATTCTATAAAAAACTAACCTCAATTACATAAAATAAATTTGTGATCAAGACATTTTGAATTGTAAATTTTTTAAAACAAATAAAAGTTTAGCTTAAAAAACATTTTTTAAATTAAAATCACACATTTTTGTCTCATGAAGTGAAAAAAATTATTTGCGCATGTCAGAAATCTTTGCTTGCTATTCTAAGTTTTTGATTGTCATTCAAAGTTTTGCTTGAGATTCTCCCATGACGTCGTGTGCAGAGCCTAAAATAGCAACAACAAAAAAAGATTTCTGATGTGTGCAAATAAAAGTTTATGTTTTGCAAATAACTTTTTAAGTTCACGAGAGAAAAATTAGTTATTTAATTTAAAAAAAAAAACATTTTTAAACAAAAGTTTTTGTTAAAAAAAAGAAGAAGAAATTGTTACAATTCCAAAAGTTTTGAAACAAATTTAACTCCATACTCTGCGAACCAGACCCTTTCGGCTTTTCCCTTTTCAAGGGTCGCCACAGCGAGTCATCCTCCTCCACCTCACTCTGTCCTCTGCATCCTCTGTCCTCACTCCAACTACCTTCATGTCCTCTCTAACTGCATCCATATATCTCCTCTTTGGCCTTCCTCTGTGTCTTTTTCCTGGCAGCTGCATTTCTAACATCCTTCTACCAATATACCCACTGTCCCTCCTCTGGACATGTCCAAACCATCTCAGTCTGGCCTCCCTAACTTTATCTCCCAGTTGTTCAACATGTGCTGTACCTCTGATGATCTCATTCCTGATCTTATCCATCCTTGTCACTCCTAAGGAGAACCTCAGCATCTTCATTTCTGCCACTTCCAGTTCTGTCTCCTGTCTTTTTGTCCATGTCTCTGTCTCCAGACCATACAACATAGCTGGTCTCACCACTGTCTTGTAAACTTTTCCTTTGACCTTTGCTGACACCTTTTTGTCACAAATCACTCCTGAAACTTTTCTCCATCACTCCATCCTGCCTGGACTCTCTTCTTCACCTCTTTACCACATTTCCCATTTTCCTGGACAGTGGACCCCAAGTACTTGAAGTCCTGCACCTTTGTGACCTCTGCTCCTTGTAGCCTCACTGTTCCACTGGCCTCCCTCTCATTCACACACATGTACTCTGTCTTAGTACTTCTTTTAAATGAATGAATAAATGGATTAAATAAAATATTAAATAGCTTTACATCTGCTAAGTTCTTGGCATAAATCAACACAGACATGTTCCTGATTTTAGTATTTTACATTGTTTTATAATGTAGCTGTTTATGTTTTTTTAACACAGTTTTCTTGTGATTTTTAATTAATATGCTTTTTTATGATTGTTGGCTGCAAGTATCAAGCTACAAAATCCTTCATTTTCTACAGCTGATAGCTGTTGGTCCTAAGTTTAACAACTTATCGGTGAACATTTGAGCTCAGTGGCTTCAGCAGTGTGTTTTTATTTTTCAATCCGGGGCGGGCGTTCTGTTTTCGGTCAGCCGCTCTCAAGCCTGTCCCTCCTACGAGACGGTCAGAAAGCGGGTCGGACTGGACGCAGCTGGCTGCGGTCGGTCTCCTTGTTTCGGTTCAGCGAGAGTGGCGTCCCGCTGAAGCCCCGGAGCACAAATGTCCAATGTAAAACTAACTTCACCGCGGTTTAATGTGGCGCTAAGGCTCTACAGACATTGCACGTTGCTGTCTTGCTGTGTTTAGTGTAAAATACTTCCACACAACGGACATGTTACGATGAAAAGTTGGCTAGCTGTTAGCTAAAGTGCTCACTCAATCTACACGCTGTAGCTGGCTGTAAACTGAAAGGGATTTCCTGAATGTGAGGCAGGTCTTGATGTCTATGCGCAGCATTATTACTCTGGGTTCATGAGACACGACTCTGGATCGGATTGGCCCCACCCCTACTACTACTGTTGCATTGTGGGGAATGTAGTGTTGGTACGTGACCGGAGGGCTTATTGTTGTTTTTCCGGCAAAATACAGAAATAATAATAATAAAATAAAATAAATAATTTTAGTTCATGTTATTATGTGTCAGAGGAGGGCTTAGAATAGGATTTTTTATTTTTTTTAACCAAAAGGGCACTTGGGGGCAAGGAGCAAAAGGGGCAGCAGCATTGAGGCCCTCGCAGTAAAGCGCCGCTTCGACCTTACGGTGACCACAGGAGCTCCAGCTAGTCCACCCAGTTGCCATTGCGAACGCTCTCATTAATATCCTGCACCTGTTCACCAGGGTGTGCATTTGCCAAATCTTCTATATCACCTGCGACCGCCGGAGCTCCAGCAAACGCTTCCCTGTCGCAATCGTGAACGCTGTCATTTCGTTCCTGCACGTGTCATCTAGGGTGCGCATATGCAAAATCTTCAAAATCACCTTCTGCCCATATCAGTACGAGTCCAGCTGCAAGCCTTACAGTTTGGCTAAAATCCAACCTTCCAGAAAGGAGTTATTGTGACTTCCTGTTTTGTGGCAAAAGTTTTTTGAGCACTTCCTTTATGCTTTTCAACATGTCATGTGTGGTATTCAACAGTTTGCAAATACAGTTTCAATCTTATATCTTACACAGGGCGAAGCTGGAAGAGTCACCCAATAATCATCAGCTTCTTGTCTGAGTGGGTGGGGCTTAAGTGATGTCATGAATCAACAAATCAATTTGGCTAGAAGTGGTCATTGATGAAGCACCAAACATCAGGTGCAGATCAGATGATGTATCATTGAGATATAACTGTTGAAATAATCAAGGGGGCGCACTTGAGTCAAATATTAAACAACCATACCAATGTGTCTAGAAGTGCTCACTGATGATGCACAATAAATCTGGCGCATATCGGATTTTATATGTAACTGAGAAATGACTTAGAATAATCTAGGGGGCGCACTGGAGTGAAATGTTAAACAACATGAATGTGCCTAGCAGTGGTCAGTGATCATGCACAATAAATCTGGTACAGGTAGTCCTCAACTTACGACGCCCCCGACTTACGACATTTCAGACGTACGTCACGCATCTCATTTAATTAAAAAAAATAAAAATAAAAAATAAATGTACAGTACTGTACAGTTACCAAGCACTTAGCCTATCCTAACACAGTTAAGGAGTGAGTTGAATTGTCTCCCTCCTCCCTAGCAGGCTCCATTCACATTAAGGGAGCTAGCTCCCTTTATGTGAAAGGGAGATCATTCAACTCACTCCTTCATCTTTAAAAACTGTGTTAGGATAGGCTAAGTGCTTGGTAACTGTACAGTACTGTACATTTATTTACTGTATTTATAAAAATATATATATATATTTTTTTTTATGTGATCCGACTTACGTCATTTTCAACTTACGAACGGCCCGTAGGTACGGAACTCATTCGCAAGTCGGGGAATACCTGTATATATTGGATTAAATTTCACTGAGATATAACTGTTGTAATAATTTAGGGGGCACACTGGAGTCAAAAGTTAAATAATAAAAATGTGTGTAGAAGTGCTCACTGATCATGTACAATAAATGTGTTGCATATCGGATGATATATTACTGATCTATAACTGTTGGAATAATCTAGGGGGTGCACTGGAGGGAAATTTTAGAACAATACCAATGTGTGTAGAAGTGCTCACTGATAACGCACAATGAATTTGGTACAGATCAGATGATATATCACTGATATATAACAGTTTGAATAATCATTGGGGCGCACTGGAGTCATATGCTAAACCACAATATCAATGTGTCTAGAAGTGCTCACCGATGATGCACAATAAATCTGGTGCAGATTGGATGATGTATCACTGAGATATAACCATAGAAAGAATATCGGGGCGCTGTGGAGGCTATTGGCCACTTATCATAGATTCCTGTTTAAGGATGGATAATGATCGATCATAGTGATTTTGGTTAATCTCGGTTCAAATCTGTGGAGTAAAACATATTGCAACAGCGTCACTTTTGAATTCGTCAAGCCTCCACGCCCACATCCTTCAGTGAAAACTGTTTGTAATTTACGTCAGAGCAACTTGTTATATGCCTTCTAACACAGGATAATCCTGATTAGTTCAAGGGTGTCAGAAAGGCAGCATTCCAAGTTAAAAAAAAAGTGACTTCCTGTTCTGAGGGGGCGGGGCTTTGATGACATCAGAACATGATCAAAGAGTCCAAAAAAGCTAAGTCTGGTCCTCTGGACATTCAAAAAACAAAACAAAACAAAGCAAAAAAACAACAACTGTAGAAACGTTTCGTCTTTCGTCCAAAAGACTTCCTCAGTCTGAGAAGCTGTGTTCAGCTCAGTCTTATAAATAGCACCCTCCCACAGTGGATCAACCAGTTGGCTGATGACAGCCGAAACCAGCTGCTCACATGATCAAGGAGGACCATCAGCCTGACGATGGATCGTTAACACCCTGATGGTTGTTTGCTATTCACAGAGGGCTGAGTGATACTAGCAATAACAGCATTGTAAGTGGGGGACAGTTGAACCCGGAGGCCTCCACCTCTGTTTAATGATGGACGGTTTCTTTTCACAAAGATGGCCTCCTTTACTCCTCTCTCAAACCATTGTTCCTCTCTATCAAGGATGTGAACATCTTCATCCCTGAAAGAGTGACCGCTGGCCTGGAGATGAGTGTAGACCGCAGAGTCCTGACCTGATGATGTTGATCTTCTGTGCTGGGCCATCCTTTTGGCCAGTGGCTGTTTAGTTTCCCCGATGTAAGACTGATCACAGCCCTCCTGACACTGAACAGCATACACAATATTACTCTGTTTGTGCCGGGGGACTGGATCTTTGGGATGAACCAGTCTTTGCCGTAATGTATTTTGGGGTTTAAAAGCCACTGGGACGTTGTGTTTAGAAAATAAACGTCTCAATGTCTCTGAAACTCCTGCAACATCTGGAATGACCACTGGTCTGGGTCTGGGTTCCTTCTTTTCACCTGATGGCTGGCTGGAGTCCTGTTTGGGTTTCTTCTCTGCTTTCAGGAAGGCCCAGTTAGGATATCCACATTTCTCTAGAGCCTGTTTTGTGTGTGATTTCTCCTTCTGTCTGGCTGCTGAGTTAGTGGGGACGCTGTCTGCTCTGTGTACAGAGTCCTGATGACTCCTAACTTGTGCTCCAGAGGGTGATGGGAGTCGAACTGTAAATACTGGTCTGTGTGTGTGGGTTTGCGGTACACCTCAGTTTGCAAATGATCAAAGAGTATTGTCAGATCAACAGGGATGACTCATGCCAAGTTTGGTGCATTTTGGTCTTTCAATGTGAAAGTTATAGCGTTTGAAAATTTAACGGCGTGAAACGCAACTTTGAGGCCTGGCCACGCCCCTTTAGCATATATGAAAATGCACGCCTTAGGTAACTTTTACTCCCCAATGGGCATATTAACCAAGTTTGAAGGCAATCCTTCAAAATCCCTAGGAGTCTGTTAAAATTTCTAGTTAGAAACACCCAAAAATTACCTTTTGACCCAAAATGGCCAACTTGCTTTTGGTTTTGGACCAGGGCTCCAAGACACTTTTTCATAGGTCCTGAGATGATACAGATGTTCACAGACTTTCAGAATTATCAGTCCAAAAATGGCTTGGGGCTGAGGTTGTAAAATATTCTAAGTGGCGCTATGGAGGTTATCCACCATTTATCATGGATTCCTGTTCCAGGGGTGGATAATGATCGATCATACTGATTTTGGTGCACCTCAGTTCAAATCTTTGGAATTTAGAGCCAAACGTATGGCAACGGTGTTACTTCTAACTTCGCCACGCGGCACCGCCCACATGCTCCTCCCAAAACTGTCAGTGTTGGAAAGCAAGTTACACCAACATGTCTTGTGTCACTGAACACACTATCATGCTGATTAGGTAGTAGGGGTCAGATAGGGACCGTTCAATGTAAAACTTTACACTTCCTGTTGTCAGGGGGCATGGCTTAAGTGATGTCATGATATGACCATTCAGTCTTGCAGGGACCACATGTGGATCAATCACTGAAGGTTTGATGTCTCAGACAGTTTTCGTGTAAGTACTATTAGCGTTTCGTTTTTCATGGCGAGATGTCAAACTTTGAGGTCTGGCCACGCCCCTTCAGCATGCTCCAAAAGAACTGTTTAGGTAACTTTTGGTCCCTGATGCCTTTTGAACAAAATGACCGTGTGAAACCAATTGAACGAAATCCTTAGGATGAGTTTGTTCAAATGCGGAGGCTGTAAACTGCCAAAAAAGTGTGACATTTTGGACGGTGTTCCAAAATGGCCACCTTCCTGTTTATTGTACAACATTGGTGCCAGAGGGTTTTCTGTGCATCTTGGGAAATTGGACAAGTTTACCAAATTTCATGCTTCTAAGACAAACTAAGGTTAATGCCGAGGATATTTTGAAAATTTACAGATGGTGCTCTTGAGCCGTTGCTGTTGGGATTTTTGCCACGCCCCCAAAATACATACATTTTCACAAGTTCTGATGTATCTGCCAAATTTGGTGAGTTTTGGGATATGCTAAGGTCCCCAAAATGCCAATTCATTTATCGGAAATATTTCAGCTCGGGCCTGAAACACTTCGATTACAATAGGCCTTTGCAACGCTTAGCTGCTCGGGCCTAAAATGTCCACATCCAGCAGTCACTGTGCGAGAAGTGGGGTACACGCTAGACAAGTCACAAGCCCATTACAAGGTTGGTTTATTCCCTTTCTGTCAAGATCCGTGCAGGAGCTGGATTCGCTGGAACTCCAGGGCCTGTTCTAGCTGGAATCTGGACCGGCTGACGTGGAAGGATGGACCCAAAAGCAGGAGGACCAGATGGCTCGGAGAGACAAAAATAACAATTAGTGAATTGCACTAACATCACACAGGATGAAGTGCTGGTGGAACAGCAAAAACTTACCAGTTCCCCGAGGGGAGCCCTCGGTGCAGAGAAAGCAGGAGCCTGTGGGAGAGCAGGTGGAGCAGAACAACAGATCATGACACCATGGAAGGACAATGCTCAATTAACGTCATGTGCAAGGACTTGCTACTGCAGCCTCAGGAAAACACCTCCTCCTCGTGTGAAGTCATTAAACCAACTACCTCCTCATGTGAAAGTCACAGAGACTAAATACTAGTCACTAATGAGACTAGAGGAAGACATCTGTGGATAATTAAGAAGAGAATCAGGTGAGAAACAGGTGACATCCTCACATACCCCCCCTCCACGGATGTCTCACGGCATTCGAAAAGAGGAGTACGGAGGATCAAGGACTACGTCACCAGTGCCTATGGAAGAGCGAGGAGAACCTAGCGCAGCGCCCATGGAAGAGTGAGAAGGACCCAAGGTCTACGTCACCAACACCCATGGAAGAGCGAGGAGGAACACACGTAGAGAGGGATTAAAAAAAATCTCTAGCACCCATGGAAGAGCGAGGAGAACCTGGCGCAGCACCCATGGAAGAGCGAGAAGGACCCAAGGTCTACATCACCAGCACCCATGGAAGAGCGAGAAGGATCCAAGGTCTACGTCACCAACACCCATGGAAGAGCGAGGAGGAACACACGTAGAGAGGGATTTAAAAAAATCTCCAGCACCCATGGAAGAGCGAGGAGAACCCAAGGTCTATGTCACCAGCACCCATGGAAGAGCGAGAAGGATCCAAGGTCTACGTCACCAACACCCATGGAAGAGCGATGAGGAACACACGTAGAGAGGGATTTAAAAAATCTCTAGCACCCATGGAAGAGCGAGGAGAACCTGGTGCAGCACCCATGGAAGAGCGAGGAGGAACACACCTAGAGAGGGATTTTTTATTTTATTATTTTATCACCAGCGCCCATGGAAGAGCGAGGAGAACCTGGCGCAGCGCCCATGGGAGAGCGAGAAGGGCCCATGGTATACATCACCAGCACCCATGGAAGAGCGAGGAGGAACACACGTAGAGAGGGATTTTTTTTTCTATCGCCCATGGAAGAGCGAGGAGGATAGCATGTCTCCAATGCCCACAGAGGAGCACGGAGGAACCAGGACTACTTCTCCAGCGCACCTGGAAGAGCGAGGAGGGCAGCACTACGTTACCCACTGGAAGACAGGAACTCCTCCTGCTGGGTCTTTTTATGATCTTAATTGAGCATTCTGTCACGATCCGCGCAGGAGCTGGATTCGCTGGAACGCCAGGGCCGGTTCTAGCTGGAATCTGGACCGGCCGGTGTGGAAGGATGGACCCAAAATCAGGAGGACCAGATGGCTCGGAGAGACAAAAATAACAATTGGTGAACTACACTAACATCACACAGGATGAATTGCCAACAACTGCCTCCTCATGTGAAAGTCACAGAGACTAAATACTAGTCACTAATGAGACCAGAGGAAGACACCTGTGGATAATTAAGAAGAGAATCAGGTGAGAAACAGGTGACATCCTCACACTCTCTGGTTATTGCTATGCTCCTTGTGTCTTTGGTTTCTTTTGCAATTGGTGCTGTCAGATTTTTTTTCCCTATTAAATACTTTATTGAGTCCTCAAATGAATTTGCATCCTTGGCTCCTACTATTTTGCAAAACCGGACAGAATGACTGACTCAAAGATAGACCAAGCAGACTACTGTATCACTCAGACTTAATGCAACAGGATGTCTGGAAACTGTGCATTGTGGTCAAAATCTACAATGTTGTAACAACCTGGTCAAATATTTGGTTGACAATGATTGTTTGACAACTGATTGATTGGCATCTGATGGGCAAGTAAGCTCATCTCCACTGGTTAAGGAACACTTTAGATGGCTGAACTGTTGCGAGACGCAGAGCAGAAATTTGTGGTGGACCATAACCTCTTCCTGAGCACAACAACTACCTTTTCTAAGTCCCTTAAAATTCTAGAAACTCTTCAAAGCCAAGTCACGCAAATCCATGCTGTTGTCACCATTTTTTATTTTTTTATTATTAAATTTATTCATTCTACATAAACATAAAAGAAAACAATGTATAAACATACAGTGTAAAATGTAAAAGACATAAAATGAAAGGTGGCAGAGAGAAGAAATAATCTTATAATTTCTGCCCCTTTTTTCACAGTAACAAAATCAAACTCAATCCAAACAATCAATTCAAGCAATGTTTCTCAAGTAACAATAACAACAACAGCAAACAAACAAACAAAAAACAACAACAACAAACCAAAAAAGACAAACCAAAAAAACAAACAACTTCGTTAATCAACTAGAAATTTTCCTAATAAAATGGATTTAACTAAAGATTTTCATATTTTGATAACAACTTAGATTTGATCATCTTTTTAAACACAAGCATCGATCTAGCAAATTTAATATTGTTATCTAAAGTGTTCCATAAATCAATTCCCTGTATCGAAACAGTCCGACTCTTCAAACTGGTTCTATACTGAGGTTTTACAAAAACCTCAGTACCCCTAAGAGTATAACAAGACCTTCTCTTATCAAAAAACATTTGAACGTTAGGTGGCAGTAAGTGGTTTTGAGCTTTATACATGACTAATGAGATATTATAATCCACCAAATCATAAAACTTCAATAACTTAAGCTGATTAAACAATATATTTGATGGATGACGATAAGGTTTTCCTAAAATAATTCTCACAGCTCTCTTATGAAAAATAAAAACAGGCTTTGTAATAGTTTTACATGCCTTACCCCAAACTTCAACACAGTAAATTAAATGTGGAACAAAAATTGTATTATATAACAAATACAGAGCTGTCTCATTCCAAAAATCTTTAAAGACCGTGTAAAGTGAATTTCAACATTTTCTTCAATAAACATTATAAATGTCGTAATTGTAATCTTGTAAATGAGTAAAAAGTCTCAAAATTGTAGCTCAATTAATTTTGGAGTTATAGATCAAACTGTGTATAAACACATTTCTCTTTCAGGATTTTTTAGGCGTGGTTTAAATGTGACCGCGTTTCGTCACGCGGTCACAAGCCCCACCCCCTGCAGCTCCAGCCGTTATAAATGCGTTCTTCGGTGGAGCCGTTCACTCGCTACCGACCGTCTCCCTCCAGTACTGGCGTGCTGCTGGAGCGACCACATGCCACCTGCACCTCCGCGCACCTCCGCCCCCCCCCCCCCCGCGCGCGCGCGCGTGTGTGGCGATCAGACCCCGCATGCATGTGACCGGGTCGCGCGCGCGTGTGTGTGTGTGTGTGAGTGAGAGGCGATCAGACCCCGCATGCGATGTGACCGGGTCGCGCGCGCGCGCGCGTGTGTGTGTGTGGCGATCAGACCCCGCATGCGATGTGACCGGTTCGGACCGCGAGTCCGCTCATCTTCTAAAATAGCGCTGATTATAACAGCGGAGTTATGTGTCCTCAACTTTAAAAACATAACCAGAGTTGTTAGTGCACTAAAAACAGCGTAACTCTTGGAAAAAGGAGCTGCTGGAAGCCAGAACTCAGATAAAAACAGAGCAGGTGGATCTCTGCTTCCCCCGTATGCCTCCCCACACAGCTCAGCTCTGAAGGGGGCTGGACATGGCGCAGTACTGCGCTGAAACCACGCCCACGTGCGACACGCCCCCAGCGTTCTAGAGCAAGGCAAAATCATGTTTTTTCATGATTTTTGAGACTTAATTTTATAAGGAAATCAATGTTTTTAATCAGTCAGATTTATATGGGTGATTAATAACACATATTTATGCCGTGTGACAAAATAAAAACACAAATTTAATTTCACTTTACACGGTCTTTAAGTTTATACAATACCGCCGTAGATCTGGCTAACTTAATTTTTACAGAATTGATGTGCTGTTTCCACGACAGTTTGTCATCGATTACCACACCCAAAAACTTCACCTCAGTTACTCTCTTTACTTCCACTCCATCAATTTTTAGTGAAAAATCCATATTTTTTTTGTATTACTAAACAACATATAATTAGTTTTTCCAAGATTCAATGATAGTTTGTTTAATTTAAACCAGGTTTGTATTTTGTCAAATTCCATTGTTATTAATGCAGACATTTGTTCAAAGTCACTACCACAATGGAAGAAAGTAGTATCATCAGCAAACAAGATACAATTTAGCAGTCTAGACACCTTCACTAAATCATTCACATATAAAATAAACAATTTTGGTCCGAGTATCGAGCCTTGAGGGACTCCACATGTAATTTTGCAGAAATCAGATCATATACCATCAACGTACACAAACTGCTTTCTGTCAGTCGAATAGCTTTGTATCTACTGCAGTGCTCGTCCCCTAATACCATATTTGCTTAGTTTATTAGCAAGAATAGTGTGGTCAATAGTGTCGGATGCTTTCCTTAAATCGACAAATAAACTTATATGTTGATGTTGATCTATGGCTGTGGTGATTTTTTCTGTTAATTCCATAAGTGCCATTGATGTGGAATTTTTTTATCTAAATCCATATTGGCTGGCACTCAAGATGCCGTGTTTATCAAAATATTTATCCAATCTGTTTATAAATATTTTTCTAGAATTTTTGAGAATTGTGGTAACAATGAAATAGGTCTATAATTGTCAAAAGTACCTTTATCACCATTTTTAAAAATGGGGATCACTTTAGCAACTTTCATATTATCAGGAAATACGCCCTCCGAAAGAGACAAGTTACATATGTAGGTAAAAGGTTTGATGACCTGATGTATTATATTTTTCACAACTACCATATACATACTAGCCCAATCCCTTGATCTCTTGTCAGCAAATCCCTCGACTGTCATGAGTATTTCTTTGTTGTCAATTTCTTGTAGAAACATAGCATCTTCACAGTACTGTATTCAATTAAGTAGTCCACATTACCATCAACACTTTGGATACCATTTGCAAGATTTGGTCCTATATTCACAAAATCATCATTGATCATTGAACCATTGTCATAGACGTAAGGCTGGCTCTTTGTCTGCACCATCTTTCCTTCAATTGAGGTATTCCTCAAGCACTGCACTGTCTCCACACAAAACTCAATGCCATCTCCACATTCAGACTCAATGCCATCTCTGCTCCTGTATTTTTCACAACCATCCAGTCATGTGAAACAATTAGAAAGAACACCATATGAAAGTTTGTATGGGTATAGAAAATATACCATCTAATAATTGGGTGGCTGTGGCTGAGTGGTTAGAGTAGTCATCATCCAATGCAAGAGTTGCGGGTTCAAATCCACCAGCAGTCACATGCCGAAGTGTCCCTAGACGAGACATTGAAGCCCTCGTTGCCTCCAATGTGTGTCCCATCGGTGTATGAATGTGATAAAGCTCTGATTAGTCTCTTTAGAATGATTTGTTCAATTAGCTTTGTAGAGATCTATTAGAGTGTTGTATGAATGGGTAAATGAGGCACAGATTGTAGTGTAAAGCGCTTTGAGTATCTTGATACAGTCCATTTACCATTTATGGTAAATGGTGCAGACAAAGAGCCAGCCTTATGTCTATGAAAATGGTTCAATGATCAATGATGATTTTGTGAATATAGGATTTACCATTTATGGTAAATGGACTGTACTTATTCATTCAACCTTTATTTAGTCAGGTAAATCTCATTGAGCCTCGTGGACTCATTTACAAGAGTGACCTGCTACAAACTAAAGAATGATGTACAACAATGGTAGAATTTCCTTAAACAATAAACAATAGACAAACATAAGAGAGAAATACAGATTTTTTTTAACAAAGTATCAAAACTAGCAAAACATTATAAGGTAGATGTAGAAAATCAAAAACAGGAACATATCTGCATTGGTTTTTGCCAGGATTCCAACAGATTCTTAAAACCATTTAGAGAGGTCAAGGTCGAGAGCTTCAGATCTTTTTGTAAGATATTCCAGGAAGCAGGAGCGGAATAGGAGAAGGCCCTTTTTCCAAGTTCAGTCCTCACTGACGGAACACTGCAGGTAATCATGTCCTGAGAGTGCACATTGTAACTGCACTCACGCAGACCTGTAGGAGGAGATGTATGAAGGCAGCAGACCAAGGAGTGATTTAAAGATGAAAATGTACCAATGGAAAAGTCTGCTTATATAGTGCCTTTCTATCTTATTAAGATACTCAAAGCGCTTTACACAAAAATCTATGTCCTCATTTATCCATCCACACACACACATGCATACAGCACTTTACTACAGCTCTACAAAGATATTCTGAATCTCTAGAGACTAATCAGTGCTTTAGATCATGTTCATACACTGATGGGACACACATCAGAGGCAATGAGGGGTTCCGTGTCTTGTCAAGGGGCTCTTGAACATGTGATTGCAGGTGGAACTGAACTCCCAGCTCTCACATTGGAAGACGACCACTCTAACCACTCAGCCACAGCTGCCCCTGTTTATTGTACAGTAGTCCCTTGTTTATTGCGTGGGTTATGTATCCCCACCCCGCAATAAGAGAAAATGTACGAAGTAGGGACGTTATACTTTGTATTTATTTTAGTATTTATATACATTTTAAAGGTTTCAAAACCCTTCTCACACTCTTGCAATGTTCTAAACTCTTAAAGGGGACCACATATAGGTCTTTAAATTTTTTATGTTATGTCTGTGTGCTATCTTGACAATATTAATTCATTTTAATACACAAAATAATTCTTAGATAATTAATTATACCCTTTTTAATTCTGCCATTTTTAACTTTCGTTTTGAACGACCGGTTTCTGATACTGAGTTCTGAAGTCCACGCCCTTCAAAGATCTGTTTACGCCCTCTGCACAGCCAGTATCTGTAATGTGTTGTTGTTTTAAAATTAGCTCTTTTTTTATTACTCATTTGACTTACTGTTAGTGCTAGCTTAAGATAACTTACCGAAACCCGTCTGAGCGCGCCGCAATTTGCTGCTCCTTTTAGCATGAGACCACCCGAATCCGATGCTAATGTTAGCTTGTTCCTCTTCCGGTGTTCGCCAGCTCCGCTCGTTGCACGCGGCGATTTTGGGAGTTATCGCTGTTCCAGTCAAGACAACACAAAGTTCACCAAGTGTCTCCCGTAAATTAATCCGTAAGGAGAAGGTCCTCGCTGCTGCGAGGCTGCTGCGAGGCTGTACAGTTGAAGCTCCGCTCCATCGCGCCAGAAGAGGGTCCCGTCGCAACCGGTCCCTACGCCGGGGGTCTGCTCGTTTAATTTTTGCCGGCTGCGCGTTGGGAGCGATCGCAAATACACTAAAAATTGAACTAAAACATAAAAATAACAATTATACTTTATTTATAAAGCCATTTAAAAAACCCACAGCTGGGGCCTGTGATCAGAAAGTCACAGGATCGGGGTGTGGTCGTAAGATGGAGTAAGTCGCACTTGCCAGTGCTCCGGTTAAAACTTATTTTTTAGCACCACCAAGCCCTCATCTACTTTTTTTGCCTATTATCACGCACACAACTTCCATCAAACATCTCTTTTAAAGATTTTAAATAAAAAATGTCTCAAAAGTCGGCAAGATCGAAGAAGGACGCTGAGAAAGATGACACTGGCCTAATAACCCTCGAGGCAATTACCTCGCTGCTCGAGGAGCACCGCGCGGCGCTGTCAGCTGAGTTCAAACAAACTTTTAGTCAGCTGGATATCAAATTGGACCAGACCCGGCTGGCGGTGGAGGAACACGGCCAGCGTGTGTCATCACTGGAACTTGTCACCAACAACCTGAGCCAGCGCATGTCGGAGGTGGAAAACACCTGCTCAACTCTTCAGGAGGAAAACACCAGACTAAAATCTAAACTAGCAGATTTAGAAAGTCGAAGCAGACGGCAAAATATTCGTGTGCTGGGTTTACCGGAGTCTATTGAGAGTGGACGTCCCACAGACTTCTTCTCCAACCTGCTGTGCGACATCTACGGGCGTGACACGCTTCCTTCTCCACCCGAACTGGACCGGGCCCATCGAACCCTCGCCCCGAAACCCGCCTCGGACCAGCGGCCGCGCCCGGTTATCCTGCGAGTGCACCGGGTCCAGGTGAAGGAGCTCCTCATCAGGGAGGCTCGACGCAGAGGTAAACTTGAATACCGGGGGAAACCGGTGCAGATCGTGGAGGATTACTCCCCAGAAGTCCTTAACCAGCGCGTGGAATATAAGGAAGTGATGTCTGCGCTATATTCTCTGGGTTTAAAACCTGCTCTGCTTTTTCCTGCTCGACTCCGCGTGACTTTACCTGATGGACACAGAAAGTGGCTGGGCTCTGTGGAGGAGGCGCAGAAGTTCATTGACACCTTTCAGGCTTCACAGCGCAAGTAACATTTAAACTTTTCTTTTTACTGATGAGCAACGCGCTGTTCCCGCACTGGCTTTGATTATTACACTAAACTTTTGTTTACATGAGGTGACGAACAGATGAGTAGGACTCTGCTCATACTCTCATTATCTGAGACTTTTTAGTTTTTACTACGGATTTTTTGGTTTTGTATTTAAGCACATAAATAATTGAAGTATTCTTGTATATTGGGCAGCACGGTGGCACAACTGGTAGAGCTGCTGCCTCTCAGCGAGAAGGTTGCCGGTTCAAATCCCGGTCCGGGGCCTTTCTGGGTGGAGTTTGCATGTTCTCCCCGTGCATGCGTGGGTTTCCTCCGGGTACTCCGGTTTCCTCCCACAGACCAAAAAACATGCTTGTTAGGCTGATTGGTGACTCTAAATTGACCCTAGGTGTGAGTGTGAGAGTGGATGGTTGTTTGGTGTGAGTGAGACAGGTCCCTCTTGTAAATGAGTCCCCGTGACTCAACGAGGCTAGCCTGTATAAATAAAGGTTGAATGAATGAATGAATGGATAAAAATGGGTGAAATATATAATGTTTTCAATATATTATTTTGAACTATTAACATTTTTCCTCTTCTCGTTTACCTGTTGACTATCTTGAGCTGAATTTGGGGTTAGTCCTGGATTGATTGATAATTAATTTGAGATTAGGATTAATTTAACTTTAGGTTTGTATATGTGTGCGTGATTACCGGTACACATTTATGTGTATACATTTTTTTGGCCTTGCATACTTTAAACTAGTTTGTGAGGTGCTTATAATTATTTTATTTTTTTTTATTCCCCCCTCCCTTTTTATGATACTGGAGCCCTAGTTTAAAAGTTAGACAGGACAGGAGTTACCTCAGCCTTTACAGCGCAAGTACAGTAATATTTAACTTTTCTTTTGACTGATGTGCAACGCGCTGTTCCCGCACTGGCGTTGTCTATGTTTAGACTAAACTTCTGTTTACATGAGGTGACGTACAGATGAGCAGGACTCTGCCCATACTCTGATTATCTGAGACTTTCTTTTTTTTGGTGGGGCTTTTTGGTTCTGTATTTAGGCACATAAATAATTGAAGTAGGCCTATTCATGTATAAAAATGGGTGAAATATATAATGTTTTCAATATATTATTTTGAACTATTAACATTTTTCCTCTTCCTGTTTACCTGTTGACTATCTTGAATTGAATCTTGAATTGGTCTTGGACTGATTGAAGATTTAATTTAGGATTAGGATTAATTTAACTTTGTTTATATGTGTGTGCGTGATCACACATCTATGTGTACATTTTTGGCCTTGCATGAGGTGCTTATACATTTTTTTTCCCTCTTATGATACTGGAGCACTAGTTTAAAAGTTAGACAGGAGACTTATTTTTAATTTTTATGGAGCTTGCTGCTTCTGTTTTTTGCAGCTGTCCAGGGTGGGAAAGGGAGGGGGGTGGGGGGTCCATCACTGCCATTAATTTATATTTTCTTTCACTTTGCCAAGAACTGCACAGCCATCAACACATTAGACTGTATTACCTACCTTTCTTATACAAATTATTAGTAATATGAGTGGTCAGTTGGTGTTGTCAAGCTGGAACGTCAAAGGTTTGAACCACCCCGTCAAGAGAAGGAAGGTGCTTTCTCATTTAAAACAGTTAAAAACAGGCATTGCTTTCCTGCAGGAGACTCACATTAGAAGTGACGATAGCAAACGATTACTGCAAACATGGCACGGGCAGAGTTTCCATTCCTCATTTCGAGCAAAGGCTCGGGGCGTCTCGATCCTCATCAGTCAAGACATTTCATTTGAACCTTTTCAAGTTAACTCAGATAAATATGGTCGTTTTGTGATTGTTTCCGGTAAATTGTACAACACACCAGTAGTGCTAGTTAACGTTTATGCCCCAAATACGGATGATGTTGGTTTCTTTGAGAAATTATTTTCACTGCTCCCGGACCTAAACACATACTCATTGATACTCAGTGGTGACTTGAATTGCTGGTTGGATCCAGTTTTGGACAGATCCTCTACAAACCCTGCCACAGCCAGCAGGTCGTCCCACACTATTCGTGCCTTTCTATCTAAATATGGCCTGTGCGATGTATGGCGTTTTTTACACCCAGCTGAGAGAGAATATTCTTTTTTTTCTCATGTTCATCACTCGTACTCGAGGATCGATTACTTTTTCATAGACAACAAACTTCTTCCCTCTGTCCGTGGCTGTGACTACCACAGTATTGTCATCTCAGACCATGCACCTGTCACTCTGTCTCTGTCCCTCCCTGACATTCCTATAAGGAGTAGACAGTGGAGATTCAATTCAACGTTACTGTCAAACAATGATTTTGTTACATTTATAGAAAAAGAAATAACCTTCTTTCTATCCATAAACAGAACTCCTGGGATCCCATTGTCAACCGTTTGGGATACCCTTAAGGCCTATCTTAGGGGACAAATCATTTCATATACCGCCCGGCTGAGGCAAAAATCTCAAAAAGAAAGAACTGATTTAGCCCAGCAGATAAAAGAAATTGATCAACAATATGCTCAAAACAAATGCCCTAATCTGTACAAAAAAAAGTAGAACTCAAAACTAAGTTTGATTTATTGTCTACATACTCAATAGAACAATCACTTTTGAAAAGTAAATCATCATTTTACATACATGGAGAAAAGTCAGGAAAACTACTGGCAAATCAGTTGAAGGGTGCCACGGCTAAACAAATCATCCCTAAGATCCAATTAAAGAACGGCACCATAACTCTAGATCATTTACAAATTAACAGAGCATTTAAGGACTTTTATTCCCATTTATATACTTCAGAATCTCAAACCAACAAGAATTTATCTTCTCAGTTTTTCGAAAAGACCAATATGCCAAAACTCACACCCAATCTGAAAGATGCACTGGAGATCACAATATCCCTGACAGAAATTGTGTCAGCTGTATCGGTAATGCAGTCTGGCAAATGTCCGGGTCCTGACGGCTTCCCTGCTGAATTTTTTAAGAAATTTTCTCCATTACTTTCCCCACTCTTACACTCGGTTCTCTTAGAGTCGTTTGACCAAGGATCCCTTCCGAAATCTTTCTTAGAGGCCTGCATTACCCTCATTGCAAAGAAAGGAAAAGACCCAACTCACTGTTCCTCTTATCGACCAATCTCCCTTTTAAATACAGATGCCAAAATTTTAGCCAAAGTTCTTGCTCAAAGGTTGGAAAAGATCCTTCCTTTCATCATATCAAAAGACCAGACTGGATTCATTAAAGGCAGGCACTCCTTTTTTAATATCAGACGCCTTTTGGACATTATTTATTCTCCTTCGGATACTGTTCCTGAGTGTGTTATTTCCCTTGATGCGGAGAAAGCATTTGATCGGGTTGAATGGGACTACTTGTTTAATGTTCTTGACAAATTTGGTTTTGGCCCCAATTTCATTACATGGGTGCAATTAATTTATTCACATCCCACCGCAACCATTCGTACCAACTCTCAGATATCGAAACCATTCAGTCTACATCGAGGAACTCGCCAGGGATGCCCACTGAGCCCTTTGCTCTTTGACCTGGCAATTGAACCTCTTGCCACTGCTTTGCGGTCCTGTGACACAATTTCAGGAATCTGGAGAGGCGATATGGAGCACAAGGTCTCCCTTTATGCTGATGACCTTTTACTTTTCATTTCTCATCCGACTGACACGCTGCCTTCCGTTTTATCATTACTTGAGGAATTTGGAATCAATTCTGGTTACAAATTAAACTTGAGTAAAAGTGTAATTTTCCCTGTCAATACCCTGGCGCAGACTCTTGACTTTAGTAAATGGCCTTTTAAAATTGAGAAGATAAAATTCTCTTACCTGGGTGTTACAGTTACGAGGAGGTATAAGGATTTATATCAAGAAAATTTTGTCTCTCTGTTGAATCAGACAAAGCAGGCATTATCCCGATGGTCACCGCTTTCCACTTCCCTCATAGGCCGTATTAACTCAGTCAAGATGGTCACTTTACCTAAGTTTTTATATCTCTTTCAAAATATTCCTGTTTTTATCCCTGGTTCATTCTTTGTTCAGTTAGATTCCATCATTTCATCATATCTGTGGCAAGGAAAACGTCCACGCTTAAATAAGACATATCTCCAAAAAACTAAGGCCGCAGGCGGTCTTGCCCTTCCAAATTTCCGCTTTTACTATTGGGCAGCAAACTTGCACTGTCTAGCATTCTGGTCATTCTATTACAACAGGCCTGACAGCCCTGACTGGGTAGAGATGGAGTCACAGTGTTCTGGGAAATGGTCCTCCGTGGCTTTCTTGGGATCCTCACTCCCGCTTCCACCACTTACAACTGTTATAAATCCAGTTATAAAACACTCACTAAAAATCTGGGCACAATTTCGTAAATATTTTGATTTCTCTAGTTTCTCTCTTTATAGCCCTATTATGTCTAACCAACTTTTCAAACCCTCATCTCAGGACTCTGTTTTTAAAGAATGGCAAAGAAGGGGTATAGTACGCTTCAATGACTTGTTTCTCAATAACACTTTAGCTTCATTTCAACAACTATGTGAAAAATTTAGTCTTCCCCAGTCCAATTTTTTTAGGTATCTCCAAATACGGCACTTTATTACTCTTCATTTGTCCAACCTCTCCATTTCAACTGATAGCAGTATTGTTGACACTATTCTTTCTTTAGACCCAAATAAAAAACAGTCCATTTCATTCATTTACAGTAAACTATTGGATTTGAAGCGTGCTTCCTCAGATAAAATCAAAGCTGCTTGGGAAGAGGATCTCGGCTCCTCTATTTCAGAGGACTCTTGGACCTCCATACTCAAACTGGTGAGCTCCAGTTCTCTCTGTGCTAGACACTGTCTAATACAATTTAAAGTGGTGCACAGAGCTCACATCTCTAAACTGAAATTGTCCTCTATGTATCCTGATGTCAGCCCATACTGTGTGAGATGCAAACATGCTGAAGCCTCTCTCTCCCATATGTTTTGGTTTTGCCCATCTCTGAACAAATATTGGCGGGAAATCTTTCAGACTTTATCACGTGTACTAGATACACGTCTGAACCCTGACCCACTGATTGCTCTGTTTGGTCTTGTAGAGGGCATGACAAACCTAAATAAAAACCAACAACATGTAATATCGTTCACCTCTCTCCTGGCCAGACGAGCTATTTTGCTTAGGTGGAAAGAACCGTCTCCACCCACTCACGCTCAGTGGTTGGCTGACATCATGTCCTGTTTAAAGCTGGAGAAAATCAGATTCACACTCCAACAGAAAGAGGGTAAATTTGAGAATGTTTGGGGACCTTTCCTGAATCTGTTCCAGTCTCTCTGACAACACAACTCATTCAGGTTAATGCAGTCTCTTGGCTATTTTACCTTCTATTTATTTTTTCCCTTTTCTTTTGGCAGTGATTGGGTAGGGATTATTTTCTGTTATTATTATTTTTTTTATTTTTATTTTTTCCCTTTGGTGTGGATTATAATGTACATGTTACAACTCAAATTGACTGTTGTTGTTTTTTTGTTGTTGTTGTTGTTTGAAGAAAAAAATGAAAAAATTCAATAAAAAAGATCTTGAATTTGAAAAATCTTTTCATTTTTGATCAGGATTTGTCTTTTATCCCCCACATTAAAAATGTTACTTTCCACCTGCATAATATAACTAAAATTAGAAACCTTATCTAAGAATGATGCAGAAAAACTGGTTCATGCATTTGTCATGTCTAGACTGGACTATTGCAATGGTTTGTTAGCTGGGGGTCCAAATACTTATTTAAAACATACAATATAAAAAATTGTACTAAACCCTTGACTTCTGGATAATTTTTGCTCTTTTATTGTATTCAGAGTTTATTGTTGTTCGCACCACATGTGGTGGAACTAAATATGTACACAGGGTCCCAGTTATCCAGCAATAAAATGTAAACTGTAGTAAGATCCAAAATATGAACTAAGAAAAATGATAACAATGACACTGAGCATGGACTTTGATAACTAAATACACACTAAGCACTAGTACAAAAATATGCCCAACAGCAGCACAAACATGAGCCCGTGAGCAGATTATTGCCTGTAATTTTGTAATTTTTATTAATGATAAAAATTGCAAAACTTTAAAACTTTACAAAACTACAAAAAAATCCTAATTTAGATAATCATGTGGCGTCAACCTGTTTCTTCCATTTGTATTTGTGTAGAGCTCGTGCTGCAGTAAGGAGTTGTTTGTTTTTCAGAGCCAAAGAGTAAAAACTCTGAGCAAGACATTTCATAATTTAGTTTGACAATGAGCTCATTTCTAATTAGTTCAGAAGAACATTTGTTTCACACATCAGTCCACTTATTTTTCATGAGAGAAAATAATTTCCACAAATCCAGTGGATGGAAGATGGGATGAAAACAAAGGATAAACAACAGCTGGATGTTGGGGAGGTCAGCTGCCTGAAGACTTGATCCACGTCTCTGCTTTTTCCTTGGACTGCCACCTTCTCCTGAGCGTCTGTGGTGAGGTGCTGCTGTCACACATTCCTCGTGAAGCTCATCCATAGACATGCTTAGCCTGCCAAAAAGAGTTAAGTTATCTGAGTTCAACAGAGGCACATAGATCATGTACAGTGGTAAATAAATGGGAACAAATATTTTGTCTTTAGAATTTTGCATCATATCCTAACTATCTTTTGAAATTACTTTAATACATCATATACAGTATAAACTGTTTAATTTTTTTAAAGATGTGTAGAAGTATGTATATGTTTGTATACTGTAAAGTAAGTTTGATCATGTATTAATAAAACATGGTTCATCTTCACCTTGTTTGAGAGAATGGCCCTCATTCATGAACCGTTCGTACGCACAGATTTGTTCTTAAACTGTGCGTACGAGTGATTTAGGATCATTTGTGGCATTCAACAATGTTTTCGTATCCTAGGATTTTTTTCAGATACGAACAAAATTTACGAGTGGTCCGGACCTGTCGTAAATTTACGAGGAGTCGGTCCGCTGTTATCCAGACGGACTTCCTTCACTAATAACTTCATATTTTGTTACTCAGAAAGTATTCTGAGTTTAAAAAGAATTAAATGCAACGACACAAATTTGTTAAATTAAAAGAAGCGGCTTCAAACCCCCCCCCCCGCGCCACTCATGTCGACCACCGTGCGCCACGCCACGCGCCACGCCACGCCCCCCCCCGCGCGGCCGCGCCACTCATGTCGACCACCTCCTGTCATGTTGGTGTAGGGATATCGCAGCGGTCAGTTTTGCTGACCGTACAATATTCCAGATGATAGATTGATCGATCAGGTTTTCACCTGACAAACTTATCATCAATATTCACGAGTTCTCTCTTTTTAGATTAATACCTATAATTCTGTGCCTTGGAGGTGAGAATGTAAAGACATGAAACGTCAATTTATGAACTGAATCATTTAATTAACAAATCATTAAATTACACCACACATTTGTACATGTTTGGATCGATCGAATTTCCTATAACTAACTATCGACAGATTTAAATTTTGAACAACAGACAAGTAAAAGATGACATTACTTCTTCTGCAGGTACTCTTAACTTAGTTTGTTGCTGACAACAGATATAAAGTTTAAAGGGAAGTTTTTAGCATAAGAAGGAGGAAAGGTGGAAAAGAAGGGGTGAACTATCTTGAATGTTTATAACCAGAACATGACACGTTCCCCGTGCGATCTCCAGCTGGACGTACCGTATGTCCGGTGTGTAAACAATCAGCGACTCGTTACCTTTTGACGGTCTACCAAGAATGGATCGATCCTTGAAGTCCGGAGAGGTCAGTCTGTTTAGATTGTAGCTTCTCACGTCCGCCTTTGACCCACTGAAGTAACGGCAGTCTGGTTGATGTTTCAAGAGTAAAAGTGTTCTTGGATGTGAACACTCATTGTGGTCGGAGCTTAGAAGCTCAGGTGAGTTAACAGCAGTCTTGCTATTAATTCGGCTGTTGAACTGGACCGTTGACGCTTGGTCCAAGTTCTCAGCTTCAAAGAGAAAGTCAATTCATGTCAACTTTCTTCCAGCAACTACTGAAGAGAAGTTAGATGTGAAGGTTTTAACTGAAACGTGACCCAGAAAACGTGTTATTTTCTGATTGGCCGGATGGCATCAGAAGTTGATGTGAGAATGACATCAACACGTTGAAAGGGGGTCAAAAGATTAGTTTGTCAGAAAGATAAAGTGTTAGTTTCAGATGTCAGCATTTTATGATAAAACTGATTCCTTTGCCTTAACACTTTAAGCAAAATACTGTTGGTTTGATTAAAACAACGTCATTAAGCATCACATATGGGACCTATGTTAATGATAATAGCAAAAACAGATATTATTCATCTGATTATTAATTAGGACAAAAACAAAAGTCTCTTCTGAGGAGATTGTCCTGAGCTCAAACTAAAATGAGATAAACAGTGTCACTGAATCTTCACTGTAGGTTTGAGAAGAGAAATCCTTCATGAATAACATTTTGAGAAAATGTCCAGTTTGAATTAAATAGTCCTTGACTATCAAACATTAAATGCACTAATGCTTATACAAATAACACAAATTATTCATTGATGAACTTTGAATTAACACAAATTAAAAGAAGTCTCTGGATGACTTAATTTGTAATGTTTGATTCAAAGTAAAAGTAATAAAAGTA